>JANHFJ010001313.1:410210-422331 GCA_032468195.1 Cerberus rynchops | reverse complement strand
CTTAAAAGTGGGTGAAAATTGTGGTGCATCTTATACACTGAATACAGCCATTTTTGGCCTCCCGAGGCCTCCCACGCATCATGTTTTCCCCCTCCCCAGCCCAGAGAAGCATTTTACAGGCCTCTGCAACTCTCCGCAGGGCCTGTTTTTCCCAAAAACGAGTCCGTTTTTGGCAAAAACAGGCCACACTGAGGGTTTTGTGGAAGCCTGCAAAGTGCTTCTGGAGGCCAGGGAGGGGGAAAACAAGATACGTGGAGGCCAAAACCATTTTCCCTCTTGTTTTCCTCTTCTAAATCTAGGTGTGTCTTATACTCCAGTGCATTTTATACTCTGAAAAATACGGTAGGCTTGTCAATGAACTGTGACTGTATTTAAGAACAGGGAAGTTGTTGGAGAGAGCAATGAAGAAAAATCAATGTGCCCATCATGCTTTCAGCAAGCAGAGGGCAAACAAACACCCTGAATTCATGATTGGAGAATGTTGTATATCTCCAACTAACATGCATATATTGTAGCAATACAGCCAAAAGACGAACAGAGATAGATGCAAGCATTTTGTATTGACTCATCAGTGCCTACATTACAATAACACACTTAAAATGCATATAGCAGCTTGGCACTAGATCAGTCTCATTGCACAAGTCTGTGCATTGGAGCACACATCCAATAAATCCATGCAATTGGAATGAATGCCCACATGCCCAAGGAAACTGCAACAGAAGGGAATTACATACAATATGGTCTCACACTAAGCTTACAGACCTCTCCTAAATCAAGAAAACTGAAATCATGGTTAGAAGAACAGCAAACATCCCAAATTGGAGAACATAAAATTACACACAACTAGGAATATTCTGTAATTTCCTTTATAAAGCCCAATTTATGATTAGTGATTGTTTGCAATTACAATAGTGATGAAAAAGTAACTTTGGCACTTATGCCTGCATTTATAATAACAAAGTCTTCAGTGTGAAACTGATTAAGTTCTGGTCAATTTCAGGCAGCAGCTGCAGAAGGGTTCTAATCAATTAATTAAGATTATAGAGCTGCAGCTTGTTAACTGATGCACTGTCCTACAGAGAAAAGCAACTCAGAAAGTGACTGCTTGCTTAGGCAATCTCTTCATCCAGCAAGGAAGCAAAAAATGGGGAAAACCAGGTTAGGCACAAGACACAGTATGAGAGAACTCTATCTGAATGAGGCAGCAGTGACTATCACAGTCTTTCTCTCTCTCTCCGTCTCTCTCTCTTTCCCTCCCCCTCCTTATTTAGTGACTGTCTCTTAATTTCACTGGAACCAAATGCAGTCACTAAATGAGGACTAATTGTTTTAAATCTTTATATTTAAGATTGTGCCACAATTATTGTTTCAGCTTCTTCCCTCAAAATGATACTGTAGGAAATCAAACAATTAGACACAAGGACAGTTTCCCGCACCCCATGCCATCACTCTTCTAAACAATTAATTCCCACAACACTATCTTATGCCCTGGGATGTCAAATCACCTAGTAGGGCTGCATTAGTATTAATCCTTTTCATCTTTCCTGTTACCTATTTCCTTAGTTTCTTATGACTATAACTTTGCTGTTTATATAATTTATATAGATTGCTTTTATTTAGTATCTTATTATGATTTATGTTGATTGCTTATTTTGCATCCTATGACTATCACTGAGTGTTGTCTTATGATCTATGATGATTGTATTTTATGATTATGATAATGATTTATCACTTGTTGCGTGTAGGTACTCTAAGAGTTTATGCCCTGAGACAAATTCCTTGTGTGTCCAATCACTTCTCTTCTGTTCTGTTCTGTTCTGTTCTGTGCCTGTGCCTGTGCCTGTGCCTATGCTTATTCTATTTACAATTATGTAAGCATTATTCACTCTAAAATGCAAGGGTCTGATCACAAAGGAAACAGAATTTCTCTAAGGTAGTTACCAGTTTCTGGTCATATTTTTCATTCCTGATTACCAAAATGTGTGGTATAGCTGTATGTGTGTCATTAGAATGCACATTCCATAGGTCAGAAGCATTTCTAGAATAAAGTAAACATATGGAATAGTCATGCTATTCTTTCTCTCATCCATAAAAGATTTTCTTATCAATAAAGTTTCTGATGACCTTGGTGTTAGCAGTTTTGCAGACTTCTACAGAAAAACAAGCTCAGATAATTAAGTGTTCCTTTAATCTCCTCCCTATCTCATATATTGAGACAGAATGAGATAATGACACTACTATTTAAATTTAATTTCTTTTTTTTTGTTGCATGAAACTTGAAGACAATAATATGTCAATCATATCATTTTAATATTTCAGTATTTCTCATTAATGCAATATACTTGGACTAAAAACAATTCTGAACAAAGAAGGTGCCACACTGATGGAAACCTCTAATGAGAAGAATTAAAAGCAAAAAATGTGCCTGGAACTGTGCTATGCAAGTAAGTCATATACAGTATACTTAGGGGCACTAATACAGATTTTTGGCTGAAATCTCTATCTCAGTTACACTTGCTTTTGAATGAACATATTGGATTGCATGTTCACAGGAATCTTAATTCCAGCCTAGATGCTTCCAACCTAGATGGAAGCATACTGAAAATGATAAGCCACTTTGGGTCAGGGATGGTGAATATTTTGATCTCAGTGTGTCAAAAATTTGTCACCCTTCCCTATCCCCCCAAAAGAAACAATTCTCTAACTCTTCACCATATCTAGGCCATTCTAGTGGCACTTGGTGACAACGCTGAGGATGGGCCAAAAATCCAGCACTTCTGAGCATCTGTCACATGCTGCTTACCTTCAGTTATATTCTTCTTTTTCTGCTGAAAGGCCCCTGAAACCTACCAGAGTTTGCTCCTGGTTGCATGAGCCTTCATTTTTTTTGGGTGTAGCTTCAGAGGATGCTCCATTCTCACACAGTTGGAGATTCTGGAGGCCACATGGGAACATACCCAATTCTCATGCAGTGTCTGCCCCCTCCCAAAATCAGGCAAGAATGAGGTGCACTTTTGAGAATGTCAATGTTGGTCGATGCTAGCATGTCACCCAAAATGTTCTAGCATGTCACCTTTGACACTTGTGTCATAGGTTCGCCATCCCTGCTCTGGGCTCACTGGAAACACTATTTCCAAAATCTGAAGCTACCGAAGCTTCTGTTTCAAGATCTTATGACCCTTTTACAAATGAGATCATTAACATCTCAGTGCCCCTCTCTCTGGGTGGCTTTCCATCCCATTAATCCAATCATTTATTTTGTTAATTTGATGCTTTAATTGTTTTAAACACAAGCAGATTGTTGGGACCCTCGCATTGGAAGCCCAAGGCTGAGATAAACTAGAAAATGGACAACTGGATAATAGAAAGGGCTTGCTTTATTTTCATGTTTTTAGGCTACATTAAAAATACTTCCAGTTTTTTTAACAGAACATAAAGTCAGGGAAAACAAAAAACAAAGAACAATGAGCCTCTTTTCATCTTCTATAGCGAAGCAGACACATGGCATGGTCAGCTCCTTGTTTCTTTAAACATGGAAAGACAGCATTTCTTTAATACTAGCATGACAGTCTACTGCTTTGGCTCATTTGTAATATTAAAGCCAACTTTTTGACACTAGCTGTGATTAAAAATAACCCCTTTTCTTCTTCCAGTCTTGCATTCCCTCCTTCTCCCTTTATTGTTGTTAGTTTACTACATGGTTGATTCAGATAACTACTGCTTTCTAATGACTCACTGCTCCTCTTTCCAATCAGTTGTCTTGTTATCAGCTTGAATTGTTATCTATATTTTCATGTTCTCTCATTACATTAACTTTTAACCCAAGCATTTTCATCTCAGCACATCAGCGCTCTAACTCTCCAAGGCTAAAGTCTCATCTTAAGCTATGCAAAATATTTATAGAAGTCAGCAGTGAGTCTGAACAGTGAGAGCCACAAATCTGGGCTTGAGACTTTGGAGGGAGAGGAGAGAAAGTAGCAAAACTTCTCAGTTCATTAATTGGCAATGGGCAGCTGGATCTCTCACTCTATTTTTAATATTTAGCATGATTCATTGTACTGTCATACATGGGTACATGCTGCTGGTAGAGTATGCATGTCACAGCAGGATCTAAAACTGAATTGCAGATCAAGCAGAGAAAAAAGGCAGTAAAATACACATATATAGATACACAAGGGAAACAGCATTTCATTGTCTCTAGGAGTCTTGCTTTGCTAAAGACTCTCATGAGTAGAAAGCACAGGCAATAATCCTTGCATTATTACATTCTAAACATTTAGTTAGCGCACAAATCAGGAACTCCATCACCAGAGGGGAAAAATGGGGTAGGGGACAGAATGACAAATGCCTTACATTGCAATCCACCCTGAATAAAACAAATAATATTTTTACTGTTAAACTTTAACCTTGCATGCTTTTCTTCTAATCTAATAACAAACCAGAACAGTATTCATGGAATGTTAATGGCTAGAGTAATAAATCCACCTTAATCCTTTAAAAAATAGATAGGATAGAGGGTAAACAAGAAAGGCTCCTCTTCTGCATGTCTAGTCATTCCACCTTAAATAATTATGGCAAAAAGCCCTCTCTAAACTTCAGCGGTAGTATGTAAACAAAGCACATCGCCAAAATTCAATAGGTCTGCATTAACATTTATCAAAGCTATCAGCAGAAGATGATTGTAGTTGTATTCCATAAGAACTGACTTTTTT
Organism: Cerberus rynchops; assembly: GCA_032468195.1. Classification (NCBI taxonomy): domain Eukaryota; kingdom Metazoa; phylum Chordata; class Lepidosauria; order Squamata; family Homalopsidae; genus Cerberus; species Cerberus rynchops. Next base: position 417,619 of record JANHFJ010001313.1, on the reverse strand, counting down.
TAAAAAAAATCACACTGGATTAAAATTTCCAAGTGCTAAAGATTTAGTTCCTTTAAGCCTGTGATTGTGACTGGGAGACAACTTTCCCTCCCTTACTGATACCACTTTAACAGTTGATAACAATATTTGTGTGATCTAATGCTATTTACCATTTTTGGTACCAGATGGATACCAGATGGACAATGCCCTTTTTTGGACTCCAGTGCTAAACATCACTGGAGATGGGGTCAAGTCTGGTCAGCTGGTCATCTCAAATGACACTTCAAAACAAGACAATTGAGAAGACTGCAACATCTGTTCCAAATTTATAAAGACCATAGAAAATAATATGAAGTTTATATAGAGCTTCAAATAAACAAAAATTCTAGCCTCCATGAACCTTGCCTTGCAATTGGATCACTGGTGTCCCCTCTGAATTTAAAGAATAGGCAGTATACTTCTCTGTTTCAACAAGTGAATTACAATATTTCAGTTCAAAAATCCAGATGACCTCAAATTAACAACAAGAGGCCCAAGAAGCTTGTCCTTTTTGGTGCTTACCTGGATTTTCTCAGCCCAGCTATGGTAGTCATATGCAATAGTAGTACCATGAACATGGTACTCTCAAGACAGAGCAAGACAGCTTCCTTTCAAATAGCAAAACATCACAACAAAGGAAAACCAATGGCTCTTGTCTGGGAAAGGCTGAGACTGGACAGGAAGAAATCAAAGGGAAGAGAAAGAGGATAGTGGGGCAGAGACCTATCAGAAATATCAATGTTTTAATTTGTTTTTCAGAAGGCTTTCAAATTGGATGTAGCACCAATTGTTTAACAGGCCAAATGTGATTTTTCAGAAGGAGCTTCCCCCCTTCCTTTCTTTATATATAAAAGAAAATGAATGCCCTTAAGTTTAGAAAGAGGTCTCTGGGAAAATACAGCTGACTTCAAAGCACAGTCTCCACTCTGCAATTTTCTTCATAGAGAAGTTATGATAAACAGGTTATGTGGTTCCCTAAGGTTACCATGGAAACCTTTTCTTTTCAGGCCATCATTTCCAAAGGTACAATTTGCATCAAAATGACAGAACTTGATTTTTTTGGGGGGGGGGGGGAGGAGATTCAAGAGAGGTCATGCCAGCATGTCTTATTGCTATTATTTCAAAACTTGCGAACGTAACATTTAAAAAAAAAGTATACTGTATTAATCAGTCTAAACTTAGTGGCTGAGTATTTACTGAGTATTTACTGGTATTTCTTTGGTTATTAAAATTGCATCAGGAGAAATTAATCTTTGAATTCAAGAATAAATATTAAACATTACTTTTCTGTTGCACCTTATAACTATATTCTTTGATACTGTATTGCCTCTTGCAATGATTCTATAGCAATGATCTGTTTTGGATAATGTCTGGACAATCAAGTTTCCCATTATTCTAATAAAAGTTTGCCTTTCTGGATACTGTATATAAGAGAAGAAGCCTTCTAACAATGGCACTGTAAATTAAACCAATACTTGATTTACAATCAATATATCTTGTAAGTAGCAACTGCTATAATATGATCTATTCCCTCTAAGCTGGAAATTATTTATAAATGCAATGTTTTTGATATAATCAGTAAATAAAATCACCACTGTCTACATTTACTATATAAATTTTAACAATATTGAAGATGAACAAATGCAACATGTATTTTAACACCTAAACACAATGTCTTTTAGGGCACTTTATATATAGTTTAGAAATGGCAAATATGTTTATTTGGTTTCTCTATGTTTTGTGATTTATTTTGCACATCTGTCAAGTTAACTGAAATTATTTTGCACTAAAAATAATGTTTTGCATTGATTATTATTCCTCTAAACATGCATTTTTCTTTGCAATTTTGTCTGACACACCCAATAAATACACCCAATTTATGGAAATATTAATATAACCCTTCTTATATATATATAAGAAACTTACATGGGAAAAGACCCGAATAGACCTAGATCTGCATACCTACACAATCTACGAAAACAAAAGATCAAGACACAAACAACCCAGAAGATTACACTAAGGACCCAAAAGATTAAGATGCAGGACCAAGGACACTACAACAAAAGAACTCACAAGGCCATCATATAGCCCCTTATACCAACATTAACTCCATCAATTAATCAAGAGGCAACAACGCAGCCAACCAGCCCAGCACACCACGCCCTCCCACCAGTATTTACAGAGACACAGCAGCTCCAGTCACACACTTCTTGCCCTGACTTGAAGCAGAAGGCACCAGCCTGAAGATGGTGAGTGGGATCTTGCAGAAACGTTGCGAAGAGATTCCGAAACTTACACGGGAAAAGACCCGAATAGACCTAGATCTGATATATATATATATATATATAATATAAAACATGATGCATGTATACAATACCCATACAGCTCTTTCATCGTGATAGAGAGAAGAAGTTTCAAGTACAAAATGAAAGCAAGAAACATAGGATAATGGAGGCAGGATACTGGAGGCAAGAAAGCAGTCTCTTATATACATAATCAGTTAAGCTAAGCTTAAGCCATGCCCAGGCTCCTGACTGTCTCCTTGTGGCTCACACAGCAACTACTATGTTTAAGTTACCAAACAGTCCCCATTGGCTGACTTTGTTACCATATCTCTTCCATGTCATGAATTCTCATACACTGACTCATGTACTCATGCCTCCTATTTTTTATATAAATCCACTGGATTTACTGATTCATAAACATTGTAAACATTTTCAAAAATCATGAGATCAAATTTTTGGTTCGTCTGTTAAAACACTGTCCTTGTTATGTATCAGCTTTTGCAGAAGGTAAAAATCGGTTCACTGACCACAATATCATGATTATGGTCTTGGAATATTATTTGAAAATCTTAATAATAAGTTTTTTGCAAGGTAAATAAACATATTTCTTATTTTATGCCCTCTAAGTACATTAGGCTTTAATCATCAGAATGATTGTAAAATGTCTGAAAGAGATGAATTCTGAAAATTGAACATCTTGGTTCAGCTAAGCACATCTGCTCAAACACTGGTACATTTTTTGAATTCTTCATTTTTTTTCAAAAAAAAGAATAAAAATTGTTTTTTGATTTCAGTGTTCAGCATTTCTTTTAAAAAAGCAATCACAATATGCAGTGAAGTATTTATTTATTTATAAAATTAACTGGCTGCACATCTTACCTCAGAATAACTCTGTGCAGCTTACAATCATAAAAAATAAAAACTGTACAAAGATAAAAATATAAAAGTATATGTGCAAATTATAGAAGTGTAGTTCTCATAAGCTCTTTTAATTTAATTTAAATTTGGGGGGAATTATAATGGAGGAATGAATTTGCTTTAGATTAATATAATATATTTTTCAAATGGTGCCAAAATCTGTATGAATAGAGGTATACATGAACCACTCTGTTTATTCCTAGGAACACTAATGAGCTAGTCTGTTTCTTTAACAGAAATTCTGATGTTCAACTTTTCCTACAGTTATGCAATCTCAGTCATAGAAAAAGGGCTTTTCCATTACTAAATGAAGAATGTTTTTCCCCAGCCTCAAATCCTAATTTACTGTACAGTTCTATTAGAAGGACAAAATATGTCTTTCATCTCAGTCATTGATTGGAACTGGGTTATCTCTTAGCCAAATATTTGAAAACAGTCTGTAACACCTTTGACCAGCATGGAAGTCCTCAGGTGTGTAGGAAGTTACCTATAGGCAAACTGCAATCCCAAAATGACAACATTTGTGGGATGATGTCATTATATCAATGCTGCCATTATGTACTTGTATCCAAATACTAACACAACTTGTGGTATTTTCATCATGCCATTTCATATGTGTCACTTACCCCCAATGGATCTCATTGGCCAATTTGGATATTCCCATATTTCCTAGCAAATTTGAATTGGGAACTATGTTTCTTCCTTCCAAGCCTGGCTTGAAAAACAGCCATGAAAGGAACTTTTACAGGTTGTTTAGCCATTTGTATTGACAAGAGGAATCTTATAGAAGGTACTGAGCCCATTCACATTCTGGTTTATAGTGATAAATTAGAATGGTGATCAATGTAATTTAAATATGTACTATCTGATTGTTTAATCATTAATGTCTGGTTGTGTAAAATACAGACAATATTCTATTATGCACTATGAATATAGTAATGACAGTGGTCTCATTCATACATAACACTGCATCATTGTTACTGTTTGATATGTAGCAATGAAATTATTTCCCTTTTGTAATAGCTACAGTTTACTAAAAAAAATCCACTCTTTTTAAAAGTAATGTGTAGTAGCCTAATTTTCTTTCTTTCTTTATTGCATGGAGATGATTGATCCAAAGAACTGCATTTGGGGTAGTTCTATGGGCAGAACAAAAGTTATGGCCTCATTTGCCAATGTTAAATGAGTATTGGGCTTTAGTTTCCCCATAATACTCAACTATTCTATAATATTACTGACAGTGATAGAAAATACAAAGCTATGGTTTTATAAGTAATTACATTTATAATTGGAATTGAGAGGTGAGATCCAAAGATATATCAACTTCTTGAAAACACTTTCAACAGTACTCCCAATTTTTTAATACCATTTTTTAAAAAAGTGTAATTTGTATTAATTTAATGATTACTAGAATTAACTGGACATTTAAAAAAATCCTTGTTAAGTAGTATCCATATGTATGTGAGGAATTTGAATAGGGGTTAATCAGATCATCCAATGATGACCTATTTCTCTACTAAAATAATATACAGTGAAAGGACATTCAGTGCTACATCTGCCATTACAATCTCCAGTCTGTTGCATTTCAGTGCTTCTGAAATATCGGCCTGTTGTGTAAGCTTTTTCTATATGGCCTATTTCCCTCTAGCAGTTACATAAAGCTCAGAAAGATTTTTTTTTTTTAAATCTCAGTTTGTTGGTTTTCATCAACTTAAAAAGTTTGACCTTAAGCATTTTCTTAGGCCTGGAGGGAAAGAACCTACTTGTGCAGCATGCCAAGCATTGTTGCCTTATCCTATGGAAGCAGCTGTTCTGGAGAAGATTAATTGCACATGTTTTCAGATGTAGGATTATGACTCTAAAGCAGAAAACAAGAAATAACCCCAATGACAGTTGGTTTCTCGCTTTACAGCTTAGAGACATCAGTATTCTCTTGAGGTTATACCAGCTTTTCCCAAACTGGTATTTCTAGATACATTGGTACCAGAACTCCCCAAATTCTCACCCATTATGGCTAATTTAAGAGATCAGACATAAAGAAGATTAATTATGAGACTAGAAATTCAGCAGGCTAACTTTGAAATAACCCATAGTTGGGCGGGCAGGCAGGAATCTAGATTTTGTTAGAAAATTGCAATCCAAAAAATTCTGTATCTAGTTCTCACCCTTTGACATACAACTATGGGAAGTTGCCTAATATCAGAACTAACTATTATGCATTCTAATATGTGTTGATTAATTGCACTCATTAGTAGTTGCCCCTAGTGCAGATAGGGGCAGAGAGTTTATCTTTTTTTTTTTTGAAACATGGTAACATTGTCGCACCACATTTACTACATTGTCAGAATTCTGAATTATTCTCATCCATTGCACTTAGCCATTGCTATGTCTGTGTATAGGTCATATAGCATTTAGCTTATCTGTGAAAAATATCAAGCACATTGATTTTCATATAAGCTATACTAAACAAAATGGATTAATACCTGAGTAGATATAGTGTACATAAAGCTGAATGTGAAATATTATTGTAAAGGGACGCAGTATTACATTACTTCTCATGGAAATATATTCCTCAAATTTTAAATTTAATCTCTGCAGATTTATGTTTGTTAATCTATTTCCACCTAACAAATCTCTACCTACTAAATTACAGGATGGATGGATGGATGGATGGACGGACGGACAGAGAGACAGACAGTGTTGCCTAACAAAATATTTGGCGTTTACAATGAACTAATACAAGTGCATAGTGTGTGATTATTTGTTGCCATAAATGGTTCAGTGTTGCAGCATTGTACTCTAGTTTCCATCAATATTCACCCAATTCAGAGGATGTACTTCTGTCTGTAGATCCTCTGTAGTAATAACTTAAAAAGTCATTTGGCTGGCCTAAATCTGCTTACATTGATCAGCCTTAAATAGGACATAAGAGGGGATTACCCTATGGCATAGCCATACTGTGCAGGCACAACTATGAGTGTTTTAGACTATCTGGCTACCTCCCGTATATTCTGCCATTTCTTGACAGACATTAAGGCATTATGCCAGTTTCCTGACTTGGAAACTGAATGCTTTTATAAAAGAGAAACCAAACATTTTATTTTTGCCATTTATTTCATTAATAGATAACCAGCCTTGGGCAAATGTTTTGACCTAGTTGATATTTTCAGGAGCTTGTGGCTTTATCTCCAATACTTAGTAGTGTAGTATGGTAATCAAATCAAATTTTTATTATGCTCACATAGAATCATAAGGCGGATGTCTTTCAGTCAAATTAAAAAGAAGGTACATCAGAGTCTAAAAAAAGAAAATGACAAGAAGTTAAGGCAGGAAGTATACATAAAAGTCTTTAAGAATCTAAAAGAAGGTGTAGGTGTATTAGATAGATGTAGGGGACATAAAGACTACATGAAATCATAGAGCAATCTAATATGGCAAATTAGGTGCTTATTAAATCTTGTTTATTGCACAATTCATCATCTGAAAAATTTGGAATACTTCTATGCAGAACCTGGCAACATTGTGTGTTATAGCGGGGTTAGTATCTGAAAGCATCCAGGAAGTATAGAATTGCCCTGTGTTCCCTGGATGCTTATGCAGTGTAGATGAGATAAGGTTAGTAAAAGTATCTCTTTAGTGTAGGCACCAGAGAAGCGCATGCTCTGTTGTTTCTGTGTTTAGAGTCATACAGGCATTGTTTCGCCCAGTAAGGAATTTTCTTGTATTGTCCTTCAAGGACCACTGAGGGGACAGCATGACATTGTGCCAGGATAAAGATAGTAGTCACTTACCAATCATTCATTCAAGCAGCAGTTTAAAGTTATGGTGGTGTTGAAAAAAATAACTACACAGCCGATTTGCAACCTTTAGAGCATCCCTCAGTCATGTGATCACCCATCAGTATGCATTGTCCTATGCTTGATCTGTGGTTTTTTCCTTTCCCTCCTCGTAGAGCAGAGAGATTGGATAGAAGATTTGACGAAAGTAAATTGTTTACTTTTATACACATTGAAAGCAATAAAATTATACTGGGAGTCACAGATGCACCACACAAACACTTTACAGTTCTCCATCGTGATGGAAGCATAGCCTCCAATGTCTGGAAAATTGGATTGGCTCACACAGGTCCCGTGACTTCAGTCGAAAAAAAAACTATAAAAGCTCAAGCCGTTACTGGATTACTCCAGT
>JANHFJ010001313.1:371225-383958 GCA_032468195.1 Cerberus rynchops | reverse complement strand
GTGCCTTTACTTCTGAGTCGACCCTTGCTCCTTAGTTGTTCCCTTCTGCTGACAGCTTTGCGCATACACGCATCTGAAACAGGCTCCTCCAACTGTTCTTCTTCCCCACTAATCTCCAACGAAGGCAGCTGATAACAGTCATATGGCCCTGGCCCCATCTCTGCCTCCGTCCAGAGCACCCATCAGAGCCTTCCTCTGACTCCAGGACTGGCTCAAGGTCCTCCCCAACTTCCTCACTGTCCGAGTCTGCCTCCAGCTCTGCTGGCAGCAGGCGGGCCACAACACACAGTTGTTAAGTGAATCACTGCAGTCGCTAGTTCAATCCAGCTTCCTCCATTGACTTTGCTTGTCAGAAGCCGACTAGGACAGTCACAAATGGAAATCAAATGATCCTGGGATGCTGCAAACATTGCACATACTTGCCAGCTGCCAAGCACCCAAATTTTGATTATGTATCCGTGCCAAGGCAGTCTTTAAGTGCAAGGGTAATTTCTAAGTCCTTTTTTCAGTGCCTTGTAACTTATAACCTGTAGTGCAGTACTGTATCAACAATGAAAGGCCCCCCTCAATTTTTCTTTGCCAGCCATATTTGACATTCAGCAACTCAAACAAGTTCTTAAGCAGTTACTGTAGTTTTTCCAAGAAAAGTCAAGGCTAGAATACTTCCAAAAGTATTCTGCGGAATACATCATCATCTCCATAACTGCCATCACTCTGGCCAAAGGCATTTACAGGCAATCCTTATGACCACAATAGAGCCTCAAATTTCTGTTGCTAAACAAGACAGTTGCTAAGTGAATTTTGCTCCATTTTATGACCTTTCTTGCCACAGTTGTTAATCCCTGCAGTAATTGTTTAAGTTAGCAACAGGGATATTAAGTGAATCTGGCTTCCCTATTGATCTTGCTTGTCAGAAGGTCGCAAAAAGGGATGACATGACCTCAGGGCACTGCAACCATCATAAATACGAGTCAGTCGCTAAGCTTCTGTATTTTGATCACCTGACCATGGGGATGCTGCAAGCGTTGGCAAGTGTGAAAAATGGTCATAAATCATCTTTTCAGTGCTGTTGTAACTTCAAACAGTCACTAAATGAACTGTTGTAAGTTAAGGAGTACCTGTACAAGCTTGGACTGGAGGCTGAAAGAGTATTTCCGCAGTTGCTTCCCAGCAACCAATACGTCAGGCCTAGTTTACCTCATTATACAGTAAAACCTTGATTTTCCAGAATTTGCATGCAACACACCAAATTCTGCTTCAATTTGTGTTATTTGCATAATGATGACATTATGCAAATGATATATACTCTTTGATTCAGTGGACTTTCAGGAATAACAACCACCTCTCCCCTAGTTAATCATTTGAAATGAGGTTTCACAATGGTATTAATGGCCATTGATAGTCTGATCCTCCATGAATTCATTGCATTCTCTTTTAAAATCTTTTATAGCCATAGCAATCGGCTGCCATAAACACAGCTGCTGGTAGCAGATTGCATAATGCTTCCTATTACACTTGCCTTGATATGCAGGAACTTTATATTGTATATGGAATTTATCTTATGATATCCTTGGAGTCACCACAAAGCTGAAATGCTGCGGATCAGAAACAAGTTTGTCTTTGCACATACAATTGAAGCTGCAACCCTGAATCTATTTACTGGAGCAGAATTTCACAGCCTCAATAACTTTAAGGTGTGTGGACTTCAATTCCCACAATTCCATTCTGAGGTTGAAATCCATGGATCTTACAGTTGTTGAGATTGGGATAGCACTGTATTAGAGGGTAATTCCCATTGAATCCGGTGAAATCAGCTTTCGGGTAAACCGATTTGAGGCTGCAAGTAGAATCAATCTCTTAATTGTTTCATTACAACTCTTAAATAATTGGTAGCAGTGATCACGTAGCACTGATGATGTTACATAGTTTGGTATTGAAATATCTGCAAAAGAAACAACCAAGCTCAGAGAGCACCCTCACAGTCTTAAATAACTTTCGAATTCTTAACTATATCAATTAAAGAAAATGTTGCCCACATAATTATCCCATGCACAATAACGAAAAGTACAAATAGATAGTTGGGAATGTTACGTTTTTATTGAACATGATTGATACAATGCCAGTTGCATTTAATGTGATTAAGCATAGAATGAGAAGCTGCAACAATGGGTACATGCAGAAATAAATACCTTGGTTTCCACCAAAAAGAAATGAAGCATGTCTCAGAGGCCATTGTCTTCTCTTGCTTCGCAGGCAAGATCTGGATTTATGTATTTATTTATTCTTTCCACTGCTTGGTTTTGTTAAATGCAGCCAATTTAATTGCTTGACTTGGTGAGTGAGAAAAATATTAGCAAAGACAAAAAAAAAGGCTTGGCAGGATTAAGGATGATGAAGTTTGCAGTCAGCCAACACCCCATTTTTTAGAGTTTATGTTGGATCTTTGGTAAACCTTTTCAAAATGTTTGGGTGTGCTGCTAGTTGCCAGTGTCCCAACTGTTAGATTTATTGGATGTCAGCATGATGAAGTAAAGCAGAAATCTGTGTTTTTACCTTGGAAAGAGAAAATGTGGGGAAACAGGCAGGGATTTGGATTATTTTGGACTAAAAACACTGTCATAAAAAAGCAGAGAGTCACTATCTCCTGTCCCAGATCTGATGGGTGTAAATTATAGGTGGACCAGTGCTAGAATTCAAATGTTTTTACTGCTGGTTCTGTGGGTGTGGCTGGGCAGGTCATGTGACTGGGTGGGCAGTTTCTGTAAGCAGAGCAATAAAGATGAGTATAAAAATTGAATAAAATAAATAAATAAATAAACAACACCAGAATGTTTTTTTCCTGCCTTCCTTACAGGATTAACCCTGTAAAGTGGAAAAAAACAAAAGGAGCTTTCTTCTAACAACTGGTTCTCTGAACTGCTTAGAAAATTTACTACAGGTTGTAATGAACCTGCTAGAACCTGCTGAATTTCACCTGAGGTGGACACATCTGAGTTGAATCTTAGAGAAATTTCTTGATGCTGAAAGTAATTTGGCAACAGAAACCCTTGCCAGGATGTTAGAACTCAATTGGGTAACCCATGGTCCTCCAGATACTGCAGCACCTCCCATTATTCCTCCCCATTGGCCTTCTCAGCTGGGGCTGTTGGGATAGAAGACCTCCAAAATCCCTTCCCCACTCTATTATTCTGTTAAAGTGGTTGGAATAGAAATCCTCCAAGGACTTCCCATTCATTTATTACTCTGTGTAGGTATGTATATTGACCCTAACAATAACACCTGTTAACAGCAATTGCTGCTGTTAATTAAGTTTATACATTGCAACAAAGTCCATTCTGAGTAAATATTAAAATATTAAGTATTAAAATACTGAGTGAATATTAAAAATTCTGTTTGGGCAACATACATAATTGATAAGAGAGATAAACATTACACAGAAGTATCAACCTTCCTCAAACTGGTGGTCCCAGGTTTTTGGACTGCCACCTCCAGCTTTCCTCTTTGTCTAGAAAAACTGAGAGCTGGAGTCCAAACACATCTAGAGGAAAGTTGTACACTGAGAGCCTATGCACCGAGGACAAATTCCTTGTGTGCCCAATCACACTTGGCCAATAAAGAATTCTATTCTTTTCTATTTTATGACTTTTTTATGGTTGATTGTTAAGTCAATCCAGCATCCCTTGTTGACTTTGCTTGTCCAAAGCCCCTGGGAAGATCATAAATGGTGACCACATGACCTTGGGAATACAACATTCTAAGCACATGTGAGTTGTAAAGTTCCCAAATTTTGAACACCTGAGCATGCAGATGCTAAGCATGCAGATGCAAATGTCGTAAGTGACTTTTTTCAGTGCTGTCATAACTCCAAATAGTTGTTAAACTAATGGTCATAAGTCAACAACTATCTGTGTTTGAAAGTAGGGATTGTGGAAATCTATGGAGGGTTCTGAGCCATCCAGGTCATGTTTGAAAGTCCAGTTGCCTCCTGATAAAACACCTTTAGGGCTGTGGAAAACTCAATAGGAAGACAAAGGATTATAAGGAAAGAAAGCAACATTGACCTCAGCACCTAGAATGCAAAATTTATGTAAATATGAGTCTCCTTTTCTTGATGCCAAGGCACCCATTCTCCTGTTGGCATATATCTTTTCAAAATACCATCTTAGAAAACATTATTTTGTGAATATTTTTAACAGCATCTGGTTGATGCAAAGATGTCATAATATTCTGAAGGGCTCACTTGCAACTGGCATGCTACTCAGCAACAGCTAGTTTCTTACTTGTTAAGTTCAAGAAAGTTCAATCTACATAATATTTTTAAATTACCTTCCTTTTCAAAAGAAATAGTTTCAAGTAAATAAGTTGGACTCCAATCTGTGAACATTTAGCCTGCAGTAAATGTCTTTGGACTCCATGAGATTCAATCTCTCTCAAAACACAAGCATCTTTCTTAAATCTGTAACGTTGAAATTTTAAAATTTGCATTTCACAAGGATCTAAATGTGTGTCTAGGACTGCCAGGATGCAGAATTCATCTTCCTGCTCTAGATGGTGCTATTGAGGACAAAGGAGCATCCAGGAAAAAAAAAAAGAGATCCAAATAGGACAGAATGATGTTCGTTTTCACACTGCAGGCAGGACTTTTTCCCCCCTCAGATTTGTAGGGAGATTCCAAGAATCCAAAATGATATTTTCCACAGACAAAAACATCCTCTGGTGTTTTTGTACTGCTGCCTCCTTCAGTGACTAATTTCACAGGAGCTTCAGCAGAGTGCTGCATGCGACTGTAGGGCAACATTATAAAAAGTTCAATAATAATAATTTATCGAATGTATGTGCCACCCAACTTCCCATCCCAGAGAGTAGCTGTCTAGGTATCCAAAGAGCTACCTTGTAAATAGATGGAAACACCTGGCCAACCAGAAGCTAAGGAGGATCAACTCTGGTTAGTACTTGGATGGGAGAAGACTTACAACAATTTGTTTAGTGACGGTTTGAACCAGTGGTGGAATTCAATTTTTTTACTACCAGTTTTGTGGGCGTGGCTTAGTGAGCGTGGTTCGGTGGTCATGTGACTGGGTGGGCAGTTTCTCTAAGCAGGGCAATAAAGATTAGGTTAGAAACAACACCAGAGTGTTTCTTTCCTGCCTTCCTTATAGGATTAACCCTGTAAAGTGGGAAAAAACAAAAGGAGATTTCTTCTAACAACCGGTTATCTGAACTGCTTAGAAAATTTACTACTGGTTTTATTGAACCTGCTAGAACCTCCTGAATTTCACCTCTGTTGCAGGGGTGTCAAACTGGCGGCCCATGGGCTGGATGTGTCACATGCAGGCCACGCCCACTCCAGCTCCGCGAAGGGGGAAAAGTTGCAAAATGTCACGTGAAAGCAACGAGACGCCATGAGTTTGACACACATGCCATACTGTGGGAACTCTGCAGGGAAAGAAGAGGTTCTCCTCAAGAGTGAAATGGTGTATTCTCAGCAGTGTTTTTTGTAATATGCATCAATGCAGAGCTGAAAGAAAACTTCCCTAAAGGGATGATGCTATAGAATCACAGGGAAATTAAGCTAAACTTTGAACAGCACAGACTCCGTCTATGAGTGTGCCCTGAGTTTGAAAGTTGCTCTGTAGGTTACAGCTGAGTATATTTATTTAAGTTGCTTGCTAAACTGTTATGACCTTGTTATTTCTGAGGGTGAAAATATATTACCTCATAAACTTTAAGCAAGCAATGCTTGCTGTGGAAAGGACTTAATCTTTTCCTCTTCTCATTTTCTTCTTCATTAAATTTTAGCAACTGTTTAGTAGCCTCAGATACACTCTAGTTGGTAATCCCTGTTAACATTCCTTGCTTGAGTGTGTTCTTTGAATCCAGCCAAAAAATATGAAAAGTTTTAAGGTCAGGAATTAAATTGAACTATATATCCCCACAGTATATCACATACTCACTCCTGTTTCAGGAATCTTAATGACTATTAATTTTAAAATTTAAAAGGTTATGACTGAGATTCAGTTTTGTAGTAGGCAGGCGCAGCTGTTATATTACTTGCTATTTTTGTTTGAGAATGGTTTATATTTACATTTCTTTGAAGGACAAATCCAGATTTATTATAATCTCTTATCATGATTTCTGTTGGTTACATCTACTAACAGATGGGCAAAGTTTATTTCATTTTATTTCCTCTAATATAAGCTTCTAAAGCCCTGATCTAACATTACTGTTAAAATAGGCAATATTTTAAAATGTGTGTGTGTGTATATATATATTGGCTAATTGTTTATTCTGCTAGTATTTTTAAAAATTCAGGGAGGCCAATATAGATCTATTTCGAGCTATTTTGCTCTCATCAGTTGGTCATACCCTTATGGGATTTGAACCTGGGTCGCCTGCATCGTAGGCAGTTGTGTTAACCTCTAGGCCACAAGCTTGTGTGTACTAAAAGTATCTCCAACTATAAATAAACCTTGCAGTAATTTATATATTTCAGTTTATTGTTCGGATGCTTGACCTTCTTTTATACAAACTGATTTGTAGTATCCTGGAAGATGCACAGGAGAAGCACTCTAAGAATACTCTGTAATTACTTCTCTGCCTCCATAAATTTTTTCTCTTCAATTAAAATTGAGTGGGACAAATAGTGGGACAAATAACCAAGTTAAGAGACAGAACTGGGATTAATCTTTTGTTGTGAGAATATCTACAAGCTACAATCAATGAAAAATATTGCCGCTGGAATGACTTCTGATGCTTGGCATATTACACCCAATCCTATTCCATCTTCCCTCACTTTGTTGTTGTTTTCAGGGTGCTGTTCTGAGTGCAGCCTATTACTTCTAATGCATATGATGGCTTGAGGCCAGGAGAGCTGAATGACCATAATGCCTGTTGCAACTATCCGAAGAAGCCCTCGTTTGTGTCCAGCTGCCAAGGAAGGCACCCTTTTTTTGCAGGGGTAGCAGAAATGCTTTCCTGTCTTCATTTTCAGATAGCTGATAAAGACATTTTTTTTAATCCATCAGTATGGCATAATATTTTAATATTTCTTATTTCCTTTGTTTTTATTTGTCCTTTAAGACATGGATTTAAAATGTCCATTGTTCTTGGTTTTTAATGAATTAATATCAATATATACATATCTACATATAGATATAACTGTATAATACCAGGTTTTATAAATATTTATCCATTGTAAAATTGTAAGTAATATGTATATAATTTTTATACATATGCATGCAGGCCCAAGTATATGCCAGCAGCTGTTGTATATTCACTATATTCTTTAACCGTCGACATGCCCACTAAGGCTGTACTGGATTTAAGAAAAATGCCTAGAAAAGGAAATCTATTCTAATGTGGCAAAATATAACCTTGTTACATGTACTTGCTACCAGGAGAAGTCTAATCTGAAGACTAAATACATAGCTTTTTCAAAAGCCAGTATAAACTTTCAGAATATATTGGACATGGGTCAACTGAATCCTTAAGATATGCACACCATCATTTTAGAATATACTTTGAATAAAGAAAAATATTGTTTCAGGAGATGGCAGGTTTTTATTTTTAATTCCCTCAAACTTTGCATAGGCTTTACACCATGGAGTCTCAGGGCACCGTCACAGTAGAGATATGAAACATCCCAAGATCATAAGTAGCTCTCGTGCCTGCCTTTAAAATGAAGCTGTAGTCAGCTTAATGAGATAGTTAATTGATGAGCCCTACTCCCGTCCATTAAGGTAAGTAGAACAGTGCACGTCTCAGCTTGTCAAAGGCAAGAAAAACACATTAATTTGTGGAGTTGTGGAGCTGTTAATAAATATGACATTCTCTGGCAGGTTTTCTTCATTTCCTCATCCATGATGGTCACTGTGTTCAGAAGTCACAGAACCTCTCTTAACCACCTCCCCCCAAAGTGTTATTTCAGGAACAGTCACTATACTGAAAGAGCATGAAGAAGAACCAAAAAGCAGCATTAAGATTTTATTTCTCTTTAAAATCTAGTCCAGGATGTCATAATGCAAAACCTGTATTGTATTCTGTGTCCGTAAAAATAAAACCTGTATCCGTATTCTGTTCAATACCACCCCGCACTGTAAAGCCCTTTCACCAGTGTTTTTTTCCTTCCAACTGAAATTTGTATAGGCTCAACTGACTCATTTCTAATAATTTTTCATTACTAACATATTTTGTGTATGTCACACCTTTGCTTTTAGGATGAGGAAAGGAAAAGGGCAGAGGGAAGCGAGGCTAAAGCTCCTATAGCTGTCCTGAAAATTATCTCCCTGAATCTTGGCTTCATAAATCCCATTAAATGTTATATTTCATCAGCAGACTGGAAAGGCTTTTTTTCCCCAGCGATGAAGTCTGTTGGATGAAGCCTATTTTTTAAATTTATGGTTTCATTTTAGAAATGGACTATAAAAAACCCTGGCACTGCTGTCTATCAAAGTGACTCCGACATGAGAAAGTAAGGTATAGTTTTTAAAAACTTGACTTTCTTAATGTATTGTGGGACCCACAGGCATAGTAAAAATTGGGGACTCTGACTTAGAGACATACAAGAGAAATATTTTACACCAAAGGATTGTATTCTGGGGGTGTCAGGGAGAAATCTATAGTGTCTCTCTTGTTTATTCAAGTCGAAGATAGGAAAGTTAAATCTCTTTTGCCTGTTCCTTCTCAACTTGCCTTTCCCTACATGACTATTAAGCACCCTAGGCTGCCCCATCCAGATTCATTCTCTTCTCTTGAATTGTCTCCCAATTATTTTCAAAGTTACTTCACTCTCTTTTGCAGATACATTCAGTATTTTTTTACAGTACCTATGCAATGTAACAGTGCAGAGAATAGAGAAGAATACTCAGGAGAACTAAAGGCCAGGAAAGCTCTAGTTGTTTGGAAGAAGTATATGAAACTCACACCCCAAAAATCTGTTGGCACCAATTTTGTTCAGTTCTTCCAATTTCAGAATACCAACTAGGACATTTTGGAGAGAGAAAACATATTTTAGGTTGCAAGACCATTATCTGACTAGGCCAAAACATATCTTGAAAAATGAGAGGATCATTTGGTGTCTTTTAGTTCTCTTTTGTTTAACCTCCTAACTGCACTACAGATAGCCCTTGACTTACAGCCATTCATTTAGTGACCATTTTAAGTTACAACAGCACTGAAAAAATGACTTATTATGCCTGTTTTCACACTTACAACTGTAGCAGCATCCCTGCAGTCACATGGTTAAAGTTCAGGCAACTGGCATATATTTATGACAGTTGCCCCGCCCTTGGGTCATGTGATCACCTTTTATAATCTTGCCATCTGGCTTCCGACAAACAAAGTGAATGGGGGGCGGGAGTCAGATTCACTTAATAACTGAATAATTCATTTAACAACTGCTCAACAAAAGTTTATAAAATGGAGCAAGACTCACTTAATTAACTCTTGCTTAGCAACAGAAACTCTGGGCTCAATTGTGGTTGTAAGTGTACTACCTATATAGTAATAACTGCAGCAATCTAAAGCAAGGCTGTACATCTACATAAAACCATTATTCGGTTAGATTTGAATTTGTACCTCTTATCAGCAAACATGGTTTCTACTGTCCCTGGGATAGTTTCAATGTTGGGTGATTTATCCTTATCACAGTGCCGCCTTCTCTCCACCCCATAGTAAAATTTTGTTGCTCATATCTCACTAACACATTTCAATAGCAATTTACACAGAGCAGGACAAATCTCTGCCCTTCAAATGACTTTCTTAAATGGTACCGAAAGGACCACAATTTCCTGTTAATTAAATTTGTTTTAATGTTTATACTGTATGTCCTTATTTTTAAGGTGTTGTAAGATAACCTGAGTCACTTGATAATGAGATAGTATGTAAACTTAATAAATAAATAATATAATGTGACTATTTATGAAATTTGAAAAAAACAACAACCCTCTGGATAAAATGTAAGATGACTAAAGGAAGGTAGGAAGCTATTATAGTGTTGTCATGGCAGACTCTTACATACCATTCCTTTGCTCTACCAATAGGAACTGTTTATTTTCTCCCAAGCCATGCATTCAAAATAGTAGGAATGGTAGAAACAAATCAAATTATTATAATAAAAGAATGCTTGTAATTCACATGTGAAGAATCCCTATATTTGGTGCCTAAATTTAGAATTCAGCCATTAATACTCCATTGTTGCTAGGAAAACAAAGAGTAGAGGACGCTGAGGATAGAGTTAGGTGGAAACAGATGATTCGCTGTGGCGATCCCTAACAGGAACAGCCAAAGGAAGAAGAAGAAGTTGATAGGAAGACAAAACAGCCAGGAATAAAATAAAAAGTCAGAGAGATTCTAAATGGAATTCTCTTTTACTGTTGTTACTGTCCTGTTTAATAAAAAAAAAAGTTATAGCATCAGATCATATTCCTCATTATTAAGTGGGAAAGTTAGCCCTATGGAACCACTGGTTGAATGTGAATATAAACTGATGATTCTGCTGCTAAAAGCCTTCCCCCAAAATGTCTGATTTTGAGCAACAGTGAAAGAACAAGGAATGTGCTTATGACTGTTCCTTTGCGCATTGTTGCCATAATCTAGCTGGTTGGTTGCTAGCACATGCTCTACTGAGATCAGGTCATCTGCGAATGGGCAGAGTTGACTCAGCAGCCAAAGTTTTGATAGGTGCTTCTGATCACTGAAGCTACCCACAGCTCCAATTAGAGTCTGGCAACTTCTGCAGTTAGACCTAGAGAGAAGTGCTATCCATTTAACCCAGGTCTGATGCCAATTTCTGGATCTGAAATTTGTCCAGCCAGATTCAGGTAGTCCTTGACTTACAACCATTCATTTAGTGACTGTTCAAAGTTACAAAAGCACTGAAAAAAGGGACTTATGGCCATTTTTCACACTTACATCTGTTGCAGCATCCCCATGGACACATGATCAAAATTTGGATGCTTGGCAACTGACTCATATTTAAGTTGATTGCAGTGTCTCAGGGTCATGTGATCGCTTTTTGCAACCTTCTCACAAGTAAAGTCAATGGGGAAGCAAGATTCACTTAACAACTGTGTTATTAATTGTACAATTGCGGTGATTCACTTCACACACATAGCAAGAAAGGTCATGAAATGGGGCAAAAACTCACTTAACAAATGTCTTGCTTAGCAACAGAAACTTTGGGCTCAATTGTGGTTGTAAGTCGAGGACTACTTGTAGTTTCTTTCTTCCCAAGATTCCTCTTGGTCTTCATCCAGCCCGTCACCACCTTTTCAGCACTGATTCCAAGAGTTTCACCTTCTCTCCTGGTTCAAATGAAAGAATGAGAGTTATGTTGTCTTCAGCTTTATTGTTGATCTCTCCCAGTAGTTTCCTATCTGGAAACAGTATGAAGACTCCACAGAATGACTACATTGGGCTAATCAGACATTCCCCAGCACTGTTTGGCAATGGTCCTTCAGAGGTGGAATGAATACAACAGAGGAGTCCAATTCTCAACTCAAGAGAGCTAGTCCATTCTTCCTCTTTTATGACGGATGCTTGCTGCTCTTATCCACTGCACACACTAAAGTTAGAATCAAACTCATGTATGCTTGCCCTGTTGACCAGCAAAGGAGAAGCAACAAATTTAGTTTCTCTCAGAGCCCTCACCTCTCTCAACTTTACATGAGCAGGGCAGGCAGGTTAATAAATAACATTGCAGCCCCTGTCATTTCTAGTTTGGTCTTTAGATGTGCACAACACACTGCTCTCCGTATTCTTGATACTCAAAATAATTGTTTTAGAAGCTGAAATCTATAAATACCATTGTTTGCATTAAGTTAAGCAATCTGCTGAGCAAACTTTTTATACAATGCAAATTACATCCATGCTAAGGAGCAGAGGAATCCTCAACAGCATATCAAAACCAGGTGAAATCGACAAGAATTCTGCCCTTTCCCTTTTCAGACCAAGCATTTAGAAAAAAAAATGTTTAAAGATGGAATTTGTGTGTGTGTGTGTGTGTGTGTGTGTGTGTATGTGTGTGTACAGTATTTCCTTTAAAAAATATCAGTCTAGGAGATGTAAAGGAGCAAGAGAATTACTAACCTTGGGCTAGGATAAACATGGTTTGCATAGAATATCAGTGAAGGAAGAAGTGGAACTACACAAAATAATTCCTTAAAACTGCTTCATTTCCAACTAAGTTTATGGACAGAAGACAAATAGCTGAATAAAATGCACCAGTGGTGGTATTCAGCTTGGTCGCACTGGTTCTACTGAACTGGTAGTGGCAATGAGCATTTGGGCCTACCCACCTGCCCCTGCCCTATCCTCTCCTATATCCCCCGGTTCTTTCTTTCTTTCTTTCTTTCAGCTGAATTGCCTGGACGAGCGGTTTCCATGTCTCTGCAGCCTTCCTACTCACCCGGGCTACCTCTGGTAAGTTGAAAACTTGCAGTTTAGAAGCTGTGCGACAGCGCAGTTAGTGCATGTGTGAGTGAAGTGTGCACACACTGAACCGGTAGTAAAACCAGTTGCATCCCACTACTGAAATGCACTACATCTTTCTCCCAGCTAGATATCATTTGGTGTGACCATCCCTTTCAGAATTTCCATCTTTAATACATCCAAATTAGTAGTATTTAGCAATGTGACTAAAAAGTGGAAAATATAATTAAAATTAGGATGCAAATCATAACTTCTACTACACAACTTAAAGGGAAAATACATTCAAAGGTCACTTAAGGCTGAG
>JANHFJ010001313.1:282982-293958 GCA_032468195.1 Cerberus rynchops | reverse complement strand
GGCTCCGTCCGGTGAGCTGCATTTTTTTTTTTATTTTACAAAGGCGCCATGACCCGCTTGACTGATTTGCATCCAGCATTCTCTTCTTCTTCTTCTTCTTCCTCTTCTTCCTCCTCCTTCTCCAGGCGATCGCTCTTGCCCGGCATTTCCTCGCCGCTGCTCCCTGTCTCTCCTCTGCCAACTTGCGAAGGGGGAGAGGGGGGCTGGAAAAGGAGCTCGTGGGGATTGATTACAAGCAGGAACCAGGTGCGCTTGGCTGGGGGCGGCGGGGCCATGAAACACCGTGAGCACCGGACATTTTTGTGAATTTATAAAACCCACCTGGACGCCCCAGACTGGACGTAAAAAGTGGACATGCAAAAGAGGACGCTTGGTCACCATAGCCTATATGTATAGTCAAATAACCAGGCCCTGGGGTCTTTTTCTACAACCGCAGTTGGTGGTAGATAGCTGTGGGTATAGTACCCAATACTAATTTCATTGGATGTATGAACTATGAAATAGATGAATCTTATGTAAGGGAAAAACAATAGGATCTACATATGGTTTTGGAAGAGATGATTTGCACTTTTAAACCTGATATCACTTGTGACAGCCTGGTTAGGTATTCCTGCTTACACTTAGAGGGTATGAGTGGTTCATTACTAGCCTGATTCTCTTGACTTAGGGCTGTAGAAACTAGGCAGAGTGGTACCGCTCTTCAGCAAGATAATTATGCAGTCAATGTGATTGGTCAAAAAGAAAAGTACAGTTGCAAAGAATATCTTCATTAAGTAATGAAAATATTTTTTGACTCGAGCTAAAATGAAAAATTAAAGTAGCTGAGATGCTTAGCTCAAAGCAATATAGGCAAATTAGGAGACAAAATTATTCATACTGTGAAAATGAGAGTAAATAGTCTAAGATTAATTATTACTAAGAAAATATAATATTTCTACAGGAAGAAAATAATGGTTAGCACTCAGGTACTTTATTAATTTTCCTGTGCTGCTGATATAAAACATTTTTTTATTGAAATACTTTTCTGGTACTATATACTTGTAATATTTGACAATCAATGTAACCATTACAACTTCCACTAACATAATTAAGCTCACTGGACTAGTGGAAAAAATAGGGATCTGTTCCAACACTAACAGTTTTTAAATGTTCATAATCCTGATTAAAAATAAACTAAAGGACTTTATATTTCACAGGCACAATTATGTTTTTTTTCCTTCTATGAAACATGTCTGGTACACAGTTGGTCTACACTTTATGAAGCTGAACGTCACAACCCTTGTCTATTGGTTGCCTATAGGGAGCGAGCTATTAACATTTCATAGGTATGGCTACAATCCATTGGTTAACGTACCTTTATACCCATATAAAGTGAAGGATAAACCCAGAAATTTTACAACCATTATCTGAAAAAAGGTAATAACTGACTCACAGTCAAATTGCATTTATTATACATTGTGCCTTTAACAACTGCTCTGGGATCAAGCCATAGAGAAATGGTGTACTATGACAGATGTCATATACTCTTGGTGACTTAAAAAGTTCAACTTCCAGTTAACTAACCTTTTAACTAAAGAGAGTGATGTTAAAGTTTTGGCATTTTGGTAAAGAAAGACATGATGCCACAAAGTTTCTGGGCACACAACAAAATTAACTAAGTCTGTGATGAACAAATTAACACCTATTATCCAATCCAGCTAATTCAAGAATATGCCATTTTTATGGACAAGTAAGACATGTGCAATACTTAGCAAGCATGAAGAAAATGGTAAATGGAATCAAGAGTTCATTAGTAGGTGATATTGAAAATCCTGAAAGATAAAAGTACCCGGTTTTCTACATGAACATGTAATTCCTATAGTTCCCTTAGCATGATATGCATATATTTTTCCTGAAGATATAAATGTGATAGAAGAGACAATCTCCAGTGTAGCATCTGAGGCCTGCAGGTACATAACCACCACTGCTTTAATCTGAAACACTTAATACAGCTTGGTAACTCTAAATATTTACCAACTAAATAGTTATCTTTTAGCATTCTGAATAACCTACAGAGGCAAATGACATGAAACTTTTATTAACAGTAAAGTGCCTTCTTATGTCAAATCAAATTTAATTGCCTGAGAGTCTGATGAAGGAGGTTGTTGTTCTTGCAAGATATGAAAGACAAATTTGTTCAGTACTTCCCTTTAATTTGAAGAATGAAATGAAATAAGAAGTACATGAACACAAAATGATATCTTTAAGATCTGGAAAAAAAAAATAACAATATATCTAATGTTTTTGAATATTCATCTGGAGAACAGAACAGAAACCACTGTACTTTTGAAGGGTTCTTTCAGAGGCTGAGTACATTTCTGCTCTATTTGCAAAGACACGTTTACTTCTACCCATGACAGTACAGGCCCTTCAGAATTCATGAAGTGGTGCTGAATGGCTAACATTTAAGGCAGGTACCAGAGGGGGGAAAAATCAATCAACTTAAAAATGGTGACAAATGAAACAACTAAAATCATTCAGCAAATCCATATTCTGGGAAAGCAGACAGTTCATAACCTCTCTAGAACACTGAAAGGTGACTTCCAAAACCTGCACTACAGGAAGTAGAAGATGCCAGCATTAACACAGTCAAATATTTTCTGCCATGTTATCTACAGTCACTTCTTGGTCCCTTTTATTAACTGCAAGAGTTTGGAAGGATCTTCTTTCCTACCTTTTCTCAGATAAGGAAGTAAAAAAAAATGTGCCACAAGACAGCAATGACAAATCATTTCCATAACACTCCCAAGAAAGCTAGATGGACGGAGTAAATAAATACAGAGCTCCGCACAAGGACACATCTACTTTTCATCCAACAATATTTAGTTCATGTGGTTTATAATGCTATGACACTTAAGCACTTTAAAGGTAACAAGTCTGAATTAGAACTGGTCAATCTAAAAGCAAACCAACCAACCAAAATCAGTAAGAGCTCATTCAAACTTAACTCAATCAAGTCTCACTGCTTTCAGTGTGCTTGCTCCAAAATCAATATTTATTTGTTATAACATCTCTCTAGGCTCCTTCTCTTTTTTTGAGGAAAAATAGGTCATAAATGCCAACAAAATAATTAACAAATACACATTGAAAAATATATTCTCCTTTTCCAATATGCAGTTTAACTGATGTATTAGCAAAATTAGCATATATAGTGTTCATTTATAGTAAATGTTGTTCAATGGATATAGAACTTGACTTCTACTCAACCTTACTGAGGGGCCTCAGGCCAAATAAATCAAGTTTAAATTAATATAAGATCAGGAAGCAATATTAAAAAAGGCTTTTTACCTTAACATAGCGCCCAAACTTTTCTTTTTTGTTTTTCTTTCAGGATTGTCATTCTCTTCTTTTTTGTCCTTTTCATTGATTTTTGATTTGTTTTTGAAATTAGGCTTTTTATTTTTTTCTTTTGTTTTCAATTTTTCTTTGGTCTTCTTGTGCTTTTTTGTCTTTCCTTCCATATCTTCTAATTCAGAATTCATGTGAAATGCTTTTGCAAAGTTCTGACTTTCTGGACCAGAAAGGGAACTCTTATCTGACAGACCATCTGCAGAGGAAGAAAAGTAATCAGTAAGTACAGACAATAATCTTTTAAACCTGTGATGGCACAACTTTTTAGGCACTGAGTGTCCAAACTACATGTGTGCATGTTCAAATTGCAAGGCACATGCACACATGCATGTGCAGCAGAGACCTGAAGACCAGCTGGCTGGCGAGAGGTGGGGCATCCTAACACCGGCAGCTCTGCAAGAAGTGAGATCATTCTCTTCTGTGAGCTTCTGTTTCATCATTTTCAGGGAAACTTCTATTTCCCTGCAAATGACAGTGAGAAATGCCATGGAAATCATGGTGAAGCTGAGCTGGGGCAATGGTGCATGTGCCCACAGAGGGGGCTCTGCCATAGGTTCACCACCACTGTTATAAACTATATAAAGGTAGTCCTTGACTTACAACAGTTCATTTGATGACCGCTGAATGTTATAACAGCACTTTAAAAAGTGACTCATAACCATTTTTCACACTTAGGACCACTGCATCCTCCCTATAGTCACATGATCGAAATTCAGACATTTGGCAATTGACTCATATTTATGATGGTTGCAGCGTCTTGCCCTGGGGTCGGGTCATCACCTTCTGACAAGCAAAGTCAATGGGGAAGCAAGATTCACTTAACAACCCTGTTACTAACAACAACTGCAGTGATTCACTTAACAACTGGGGCAGGAAAGGTCATAAAATGGGCCAAAATTCACTTTACTATTGTCTCATTTAGTAACTGAAATTTTGGGCTCAATTGTCATCAGAAGTCGGGGATTACCTGTATAAATTTTCTGATTAATGTGTATAATCAAAACAATATTTTATAAATTGCCACAAAAGATATTTCCAAAGATGCTGTTATAACTATAGAGGTTGCATTACAATGCATGTTCATCTAATTGTTTGTATTAAGGAGACCATCTAATTAAATACCATTGTTCATATTATTCACCCATTATTGTATTTAGTCATATATATCCTTCCTGATACCAAGTTTATCAAACCTTTATATTCAAACAGATATATACAAACAGTATTGAAATCTAGATTCAGACACTATCTAGTAAGATCACATCCACAAAAAATACAATGTTAGATAATGTATCAACATGGAAAGAAGGTTGATCTTTGGTCATTTTACTGGAATATGAGAGAGCTGTCCAAAGAATTGGACACAGATGCATGCATGCATGTACACATACGTATATTAAAATGGAAAACTGGTATCTGCTAATTGATCAGATCAATATATGATCTCCAGCCATGACAGGTTAAGGGTCACTATAAGAATCAATATAGTTTCCTACATAGACTGCAGTATAGTATGTATGGTTCCATACGAGACTATAGTTAATACATACGCAAAACTGGATTCAACTCATCTTTGAAACCACGTTTTTACAGATGAATATTCATAGGACAACAGATTCATTGAAAAAGAATGTTTTCTTTACTAAAAAAAAAAAGAAAAGTCCTGTGGTACCTACCTCCTACCATGTCTTCGGGTCCATCATAGGATTTATCGATGGCAGCTCTGAAACTTTCATTACATCCCCTACCACGGACCATGTGAGGCTTAGGCCTGTAGAATGGAAGCTCATTCTTTTTTACTTCAGCAACAGCTGTCTGGAGACTTTCTAGGGAACTCGACTTTTTTAATCCCAGGGTGGGACCAATATCCTTACTAGGAGAGTCTAAAGAAAGATGATGATGATGATGATGATGATGATAACAACAACAACAACAACAACAACAATAATAATAATAATAATTCAAACTACCTAAAACTGTAATAAAGCTGCTTACTTGTCCAATTTTTAAAGTAGAATTGCAATTAGTACACCATTATATTATAATATTAGATCTTGAACTTACATAACTAGAAGTCACCTTTTGTTCATAATTAGGCAGAACTATGAAGCCTGGTAAATTAGATGTTAATCTTATAGGCACAAAAACATAAGCTATAAAAGCTGGGAGCATATTTAACTCAAATATAGTACTACTATTGTAAAACCTGAGGGAATCAAACAGCAGAATCTAAAATTCCCCCAGGATCCTAATCTAATTGCACAAGTGACATAGCTTTGTTAAGACAAATGAATACTAGTTTCATAAAGAAAGTAACCCTCCTTCAATAACCACATAAATCCTAAATATGTCTACCAAGTTTACTGGGATATATCTGTATCTTTTTTTCATTGAGAATTTTCTTTTAAAAGGATAAAAAGACTATTAATTTATTTCCAGGAATGTTTATGAAAATATCTCAAGTAATTTAATCCTCAACTTTTTGGCACAGAATGTATTTGGAAAACCAAGTCTTTTGCTTAGGCAAGCTCCATCACTGGTATGTTTGAAGACCAAAGGGACTGTCTCTTGAAGACACAGAAAATAGCATAGGTGGGGGTTTTTTTGAAGAAAAAAATGAAAAGGGAGTTAGAGGACTTGCTAGAAAAGTTGCTGCACAAAAAGCTGCTCACAGAGAAGCTAAAGAGCAGATCTACACAGGGGAAAGCAAAACAACAAAAACCAAAAGATGCCCTTAAAATACAACTAGGCGTATTATTGTTAGCTGAACAAACCTCTCTAATCGGGATTGCTAAAGGATTTCTACATGCTATTTACTTAGATTTTGTTTTGATAAATCATCTCAATGGGCAAGGGAAGAAGATAATTGACCTGGATTTTTTACAAATCATTTCCAATTCCTTCTAATAATTAGAGTCAACAAAAGCTGCCTGAAGTGTAAAAAAGTAGAGTCACTATTATCAGGTTTGGTTCTCCCCAATCAACAGCCCTGTCTTTCCCAGGTCATTTTTGATAGGCAGCCATATTGTACAGCTTGCTTATCCTTCAGGGACCTGAAGGTGGGAACTGCTGACACTGCATTATGTCTGCAGTTCCTGTTAAAATGGTTAGGAAAAACAATGTGCAAAAAAAGGAAGGAAGAAAAAAATACAAACTTTTTTTTTTCTATGAAGGAATATCATAACAGATTAGTCACCTATTTGTGTGGAAATTGGTCAAAATAGTTTCCCCCACCCCCAGAAATCAATTGAGGAATAATGAGTGATACTATCTGATAATTTATTGCTGCATGAGTTATTTATTGCTATATTGTGGGTTTTGGTTTTTTACATTTGACCATGGATGATTAAATTTTATGTTTTTTTTCCATATAATTTACTGTGACTATTTTAATTTTTTAAATAAAACCCACAAATAAACTAATAAACAACACTATGAAAGAGGCTAAAGGAATTAAAAAAACAAAGACTTAGAACTGGGGATGCAGTCATAAACATTCATGGGTTGGGGGAAGGTGCCAAGTGATAAAACTTGGGTCACAATATTACAATGTAAAGCTCAAGTAGGGAAGGATATAGCTTTTGCCCTAATGGCATCATCACTGCTACTTTTTTGCCTAGGGGTACAGTGAACAATGGGCTAATAAATGTGCTGAAAAAGGATATCATAGTCCAGAAGCAGAAAAACAACATTAAGATGCAGAAAGAAAAGGGGATGGACGATGTGCAAAGAGACTTACAGCATTTTGAAATGGCTGAGATACTCAACACAACAGGGAAGGTTGCAAAGTACAGAATTAGCAAATGATAATTAGCACACCCCAAGTTTCAAAGACTTTAGTGATGCAAAATAAAAAAAAGGATCATGATGGGATATAGAGAGAAATGTATGCAAGGAAAAATGAGCATGTACAGGGGGATAAAAGATGTGCTGGAAAGAGTTTTCAGTTTTGTGTTTATATGTATTAGCTGTGAATTGAAAGAATGGTGGCAATGCTGAATATTTTTCAAGAGTAGTATTTTGCTTTTAATGCAAATCTTACTTATTACTATGCTTTGCTCTGAACATTATGACAAAGCATTAACCCTCTCACACACAGAAAATGCTTCATCTCTCAATCCACTGTTTTCTTTTACTGCATGAACTGCATAACCCAAGCAAACCCAGAAAAAGAACTCATTCAAATAAATTGGTATAATGGATGTTTCTAAATGGAAATTTATTACGACTTTTCAAACATACAAGGCACACAAGAAAATAAAAAACTCAATAAGTGATAGATGGTAAGTAAAGAACATAAATGATATGTTATGGTTTTTGATGGAAAAAGACCAAGACATTTGGATTAATCCAGTTGCTCTAAAAAATTAAACAGGCCAAAGAGCATGGTGGTTGCTGCTTAATAAAGAATTTTGGAGCCTTGAGAGAATGATAGCTATTAAAATATACCGTAATACTAAATCTGATGATATTTGCATGTTTGGAACTAAATACACAATGCAATAATGAATAAATTAATTCAAGTAATTAATGAAACCAGGAGAGAGGAAGGAAAAGAAAGGAACAAGGAAGCAACTATTGCCATCCATAGTAAAGATCACTGACACAAAGCAATTTAACTCTGCTGTCCTCTGGGACTTTGAGGGCTTGTACACACAAAAGAGAGAAAGAAAATGAAAGAAACCAGTTTAAAGGGAAACTGGTTGCTAGGTCACAGAGTGCAAGCTTCCTTTGTTCATTAATTGCCATTGTGGAGACTACCATTATTGCCAAATTAGCAACTGCTGAAATGGACTCTGAGCGCTGCCCTGTGTGCAAGGTGAAGGTACTTAAAATTAATCAAGGCATGAGCTTCAGTGAGAGGTATAGTGGTGCCCATTTGTGGCTGAAAAGGAACAACAAAAAATAAAAGAAAAATCAGTGAAGAAGGCACAGTAAAAATAAGAGTTTTTTTTTGATCAATAGAGGAAAAAGGTTGCTTTCTAGTGAGAAAACAACCTTGATTGCTAGCTTTCAACAAGAAAACCACTACCTGGCTCTAAATATAGGATTCTCCTGTAGTGATTCTCCAAGTAGGAAAAGAGGGTGGAAAAAAAAGCACAACTGCATCCCCCACTTTCTTTGTAAGCCCTACTATTGGTACTGCTCTAATTGTCAGAAAAAGCAAGCCTTCCTTGACTTATATTTATACTGCAAGCTCACAACAGATTTGAAGCTAGTTAGAATCTTCTCCTTCCCCAACTTGTCCCGCTGCAATAAGAACCACAATTATATAGTCTATCCTTTAAGATCTTGTCATTCTCTGCTATGAGAAGCAAGCTGAGATATCTTCTGAAAGTCTTGGACTGGAAGGAATGCACAGTAACCAGGTCATGCTATTTTACACCAGTTCAAAGCCTAAATCAATGGGGGAAAATAGATTTGGTATGGGTGGACTTCATTTTCAAACAATATGGGATACCAATTTTGATTTTATTTTATTTGGGAGTTCAAAGAAGAATACATATGTTCACTTCTATTCTTAATAATAAGCAGCAGCACCCTAGGGTAGGCAAAAAGATGGACCAGCCCTGAAATCACCCATTGCCGAAAGTGGTCTACATTAATTTATAATGCCTTGACCATTATACCACTTTGCTCCCCATTTTGCAATGCTTGGGCTTTAATGTGTGAAGATTAAACCCCCACATGGAATGTCCTGGTCCAGGAAGGCATAATCTCCCCCCCCCCCCATTTAAATGTCTGTTGTGTGTGCATTCACCATGATATTCTCCCAAAGCTTTGTAAGAAAACAAAACAAAGCAAGAACAGCATGCTTAGTTTGTCCTCGCCTTTAAATGGATCTGATCAAACTAAGTGGTAGTATCTATTGTGGTGCTTTGTTACTCTGGAATATATTAAATTAACAGCAATTTTGACTCTTGTTTCATATATCAGTAGAGTTAAGTTGATAAAACTTGAGAGGAAAGCACAAAGACATATGGCATAAGGGTTGACATAGATGGATGCCATATGTGTTACAATGACACTTGGGAGGATTAATTTCCATTAAAAGGATATACAATTTTTGTCTTCAAAAATATAACTGAAGGATAATGTCATTCTTGATGCAATCATTAGGACAGATGGCTGTGATCAAGTATCTTAGATTCTTCTATCAATTCTTCTTGGCACTTTCTTGGATTTTACAGCTGGATAAAAAACCCAGCTGAATACAATCATTAGAGCAACAGCGTTTAGACTTATATATTGCCGCATAGTGCTTTATAGCACTCTCTGGGCAGTTTACAATGTCAGTATATTATATAAAAATCTTATTCCACATATTCCACCTTTAGAAAATATACTTATGTCCATAAATGTGGCCCTGTCATCTTACATATTATACTTAGTAACATATAGCTAATGAATCAGCCATGAAGTTCCTACCTTTTATAACACTTGTGTGACTCTTTGTGAAATACAATACAGATGTGAAAAAAGTAATTGCAAATATTTGTTGTATAAATGTTCAGTTTCATTAAAAGAGACAAATTAAATTCTTCCTTTAAACCTCCGTGTAGCAGCCTCCCCAGGTATTTTTTAAAAAATGGAAAGAGAAAAAAAAAACATGACAGCATTTATTTAACGAGTAAACTCAGTTAAACACTTCATTAGTTCTTGCTAATGCATCTAAAATTAGAGAACACATTGAACAGGCTTATGTTCCGTTTATGGCCTAAGAGCATTTTATAGGGATCCTGTCAAAATATGGAGTGAAGTGGCAAAGATTAACAACACACTGTACTTGCTTGAATAAAAGTGAAGTTTGCCTCTCTCACCTCCTTGAATCATACTATTTAAAACCAGCTAACATCATTTATTCAAAATTCCTACTGAGAATACACACACTCTCCTAGAATAATGCAGAACATTTAGTTGCCTTTTTCCTTTGATAATATCATTTCATTTGAAAAGCCCACAATAATAGATTATTCTAAAAATCAGATAAAAAAGAAAATTACATTTTTGTATTGCACTTAAACATTATTTATTAATAAAACTTAGTACAGTATCCAGGACATGGCAAATAATTGGTCACACTCTTCTGCCCTTCTAGCCAGACACATTTGGAATAATGTGTCCATGTCTGGGCACTACAGCTCAAAAAGGACAGTGACAATTGGGGAAAATTAAAGTAAGACATGGAATTTCAAACATGAAGCAGCATACAGAAACCAGGTGTGCTCTTGATCATGATTTTGTAATTTGAGGCAGCAGGTCAAGCTGGATGTGGGTTCTAATGAACAATTAAGGTCACAGAAAAGAACTTGTTAACTTGTGCTTAGTGCATATTAGGTGCTAATCACAAAGCTACAGAAAAAAAAGCTGCTCAGGAAGAGTTAGCATGTTAGATACTCAAAAAGTTAAACCATATTTGATTTTAAAGACTATGTCTGTCAGCAGAGGAGGAAAAAAAAGACATCACTTTCTTTCTCCAGCAGTATAGGTAACTCTACCTACAGAGCTTGCCTTCTGATTCATTCAT
Organism: Cerberus rynchops; assembly: GCA_032468195.1. Taxonomy (NCBI): domain Eukaryota; kingdom Metazoa; phylum Chordata; class Lepidosauria; order Squamata; family Homalopsidae; genus Cerberus; species Cerberus rynchops. The sequence continues at coordinate 283,040 of JANHFJ010001313.1, read as the reverse complement.
TCATTCATTCATTCATTCATTCATTCATTCATTCATTCATTCATTCATTCACCACCCC
>JANHFJ010001311.1:0-15152 GCA_032468195.1 Cerberus rynchops | reverse complement strand
AAATTGGCTCTTGAATATTTTGAGCCCACTGAATCATACAATCTTTAACTAATTCTGGTGCCGAATCTATTTCCAATTTGGGCACTTGTTCTTTATCTGCACCCTCACGCTTCGTAACCTGCATGGGACGTCAGTGACGTCCCTGCATGCGCTACCTCCCGGTGGTCCCCGCGTTTTTAAAGTAAACGCGGGGACTCAGGGACTTAACAGAGGTGTCCGTTGCTATGGGTGCATGCATGGGACGTCAGTGATGGGCCGGGTAAATATGCTCCGTGGGCCGCATGTGTCCCGCAGGCCGTAGTTTGAGGACCTATGGTGTAGAACCTTGAAACCTAGTAATTCAGATCAAAGAAACATAAATTGACAAGACTTGAGTCATTACTTCCTCTTCAGCAGGGAGTCAGTGAATTGCAGAGTGGTGTCCTGCTATTTGTCTTTCTTTGAGCAATGTCCTTATGGAAGGGAAGGGTTTGCAAATTGTTTTCTTTTTGTGTGGAGTGAGAGGATTTTTATTGCTTTAAGACTGGTGTGGTCTCTCTTGAAGAGAGTGGAATTTGAAGATCTTCAATCTGTTTCTCTCTCTCTCTCTCTCTCTCTCTCTCTCTCTCTCTCTCCTTTTCCCCAGACTACTTTTCTGGTGCCTATCAATAGGCATTGTGCACTTCCTTCTAGCCAAGTTAAAATGCTATCCAATACTGGCATAAGATTTGTTATACAGGCATGATACTTGCCAAATGGGTTATTCTCTTTAAAACCTGGAGGGTATGTTAAGTACAAGGAATGATAAATTCTCTTGGTTTAGATCTTCTCCCACCAGGCCTCACCAGCTAACAGGAAAGAATTACCATAGCTTGCCATTTTCCTCAACATGGCATGGGGAGGGGAGGGGGAGGCAGATTTTGACAGACAGCTAGACCTCTGTATTCAAAAGAAGCTCAAATCACAGCTGATAGGAGGGTTGCACTGTGAACCATTGGAAGAAATATCCATCTGGGTTCAGCTCCAAGTGGGGAAAAAAGACACTGGAAACATAGAAGCTGTTTGGAAAGATGGTTTATCGGTGGAGCAAGCTTGAAGTCCTGAGTGAAAAGGGCAGAGATGATGAGAGCCTCTGAGTTTTATTTCCTCTGTTGGGGTTTGAATTTGAGCTTGTGTTCTTATTGGTTGTCAGACTCCCATGATGCCATGCTAAGGTAACTTTATAGGTTATCTTTTGAGTCCCAAGCTTGGTTGAATCTTGCTGAGTGATGTAATCTTCCAAGGGGCCACTGGTGAGTTCTGCTAGATAGCTTAATCCAATCAGCCTAAGGAAAATATCTTAATCCCATCAACCTGGAGTTGCAGGGGGCTATTAACAAAGGTGGGGACTGTTTTCCAAGAGCATGTTTCTCCTTTTCTCATCCTGGGAAGTATAATATTCTGCCTTTTTTTTTTTTTTGTATTTCCTAGAATATTTCATTCTTCTAGGAGGGGGGTGGGTGCTAACTTCCTACAGAATGCACAGAGAAAATTAGCTCGTTGCCTTCATCCACCCCTTTGTCCACCATCACTCTCACACACACTGCCTAATCCCCACCACTTTTAGTCAGCTCTTGTTTTGGTTGATTCAGGTTTCTAAAATAGAGATTGTTTTACTGGTAGGTACAGGAGGAGATCTAAGTTTAAAAGAATTGCACTTTCCATCTGCCTATAGCTCTGGAAAACCATGCCCAGGAACCAGAGGGTTCAGGCATACCTGCACCACCTGAAGTGACCAATAGGAATGATCCCAACACTAAAGAAACCCCTAAGAAACCCAATTTAAAGTTTCAGTTAAAAAAAAACGATTTGTAGGAGTACATTGAGTGAAAACTATATTAAGACAATCAATTGCAAAGACTTATATGTTTCAAAAAATTCCTAGGAACATGAAAATATGGTTGATAAACTCATTATAGAAATAAAAACCAAGGAGAAGGAACACAAGCATGAACAGAACAAACTTCACAGCGACATGAACAAGCAACGTAAGTATAATAGATAATGTGTACACAGTGTTTGAGAGATACAGGTGTAAGGCATAGCCTTCATTGAATGCATTATTAAATTATTTTTCACTAATAAAAGACTGAGAATTACATGTTTTAAGTATTTTGAAAATATCTCTTCCCAACTGAAAAAGAGAGTAAGTGTAAAGCTCTACACATATGCTCTGCACATCTTTAATAACTTATTTTCCATTCTAGCAAATTAGGCAGTTTCAAATGAGTAACACAGTTTGTTTGTCCTGCCTTTCATTTTTGAATTGTGTCATAAAAAAACTTTACATCAGCTAAAAAACAAACTATTGCTTCTGCTTAAAAACAGTAAAAAATATATACAAGCGAACGGGAAGAGGAAGGAAGGGATTTCTTCAAATTTGCAATAAAACCCATTGCTACAATTTACCCACAATTCAGACCAAGCTACAGTAGTCTCTGAGCAGCAGTTGGTGGTCCTTCATGGATAGCGGATGGATAGAGCCAGAATTCAGTTTTCTGAATTTTCTACTCTTGACCCCAGAGCAACTGTAAAAATAGGATCTTATTTTTCTGTTTGGCAGGGAGGAGACAAGCAAGCTTGCAACAACAGCTGCTTTTGCTTTAGCTAGTGTAGGGAGTCAGATTGTATTCTTCTTACTAGTATGTTTTTTGGGGGAAGCAAGATATATAGTACAGTCCCCCAGTGATCCTTGGCCCCCTTGGCATGTGGATGAGGACAGAATGTGCTACCACTTAGTTCTGGAACAACTGCTAATTGCAGCGACATATTCTATATGATATGGAGACGTGAAGAAGATATGAAAAATATCTAAGTACTGGGGTTTGTCCCAGGCCTTCAGAAGGGCTTTCTTTTTTTTGCAGAGTGAATGAACATTGTTTTCAAAACATTTAATCTAATTTTGTTACAATAAGAAATATGCATTGGAAATGAAAATAAAGCATTAGAAATGACGCCTAAAACAGAGAAAGTTCAAAAGTAAATTTGATTGACCAAGATTACAAGCTCAAGTGTCAGTTTAGAGTATGCTGGAAAGGATGGCAAAGTGTTTAACTTTTCCTTTATTGCATCAATAGGCTGTTGATCATCAGCCTTGTTTAACAAATGCCCTATTAAAGAAGGATGAATGGAAAAATCCCCAGTGACCATGGTGGGTGACCATTTTATTCAACGTTTTGTTGACTAAGTCACCCATATTCATCAGTCTTGGTTTCTCATGGACAGAACTGTGGTGACCGTGGCATCATTTAGTTCTGTTATTTCAGATTAATTTTGATTTGTTGACTCCAAAGAAGTAAATATGACCCTTGCCATTTGAAGGAATTGTTCATGCTCCTCCTAGCTCCCCTTTATTGATTATACTCAGCTTGATATTGCCAACCACAGCGCAGCTGGAGAGGGCACCTATCCCACCTAACCCTTGGTGGCGCAGTGGTTAGAGTGCAGTACAGAACCTGCTAACTGCCAGTTCAAATCCCACCAAGCTCCAGGTTGACTCAGCCTTCCATCCTTCTGAGGTCGGTAAAATGAGGATCCAGATTGTTGGGGGCAATATGCTGACTCTGTAAACCACTTAGAGAGGGCTGGAAAGCACTATAAAGCAGTAGATAAGTGCTATTGCTATGTCAGTATATTGCTGCAATCTGGATGGTAAGAAAGATGCTAAAGTTGAACCCTAGCAAGATGGAGTTCCTGATTGTCCTTTGTAGTTTTCTGTTCATTTCATTCTTGTTTCCTGAGGGGTGGCATCACCCTTGAGGAAGTAGGTGACACTTTGTAAGTCCTTCTGAACTTCCAGTTATTGCTGAATGCCTGTGGAGGTTAAATAGGAGAAACTTTCCTCAGCTTCTCCTGATATGTATCAGCTGCAGTCCATTCTCGAGTGACAGGACTTCACACCATGAAAACAGACTTTTGTAATGTGTTGTAGATGGGGCTGCCTTTGAAGATCACTCAGAACTATAGCTAGGTGAAAAAGCAGAGGCATACTTGTTGACCATTGTTAGTCATTATTACACTTATTTTGCACTGGTTCCCAATAAGTTACAATTCTGGTTGTAATTCCAAGTGCTAGTTTTCACGTTCAAAACCCTGTATGGCTTACCACCCGTGTACTAGGAGGACCAATTACTATTAATAGATTTGATCTGTCCAAAATATATGAAATGTTCTCAGAGGAAACAGTTTATGGTACCCTAATTTTATGAAGTGAAAGGTGTTGAGGCCAGAATGTGCACTTTTTTTAGTCATGGTATCAATGCTACGAAACATCTCCGTCTGCAAGCCCCTTTTGGTGAAGGCCATTTAGGAATTAATGAAGACTGAAACTTCTGAAACATTAAAATAATAAAGTATATAATTCTATTTAATTAATGCTGCGATTTTGCTTCATTATTTTTAATTTTGTATATATTAACATATTAGTTGAAAGCAACATGGAAGAGCATAAGAAACTAATGGAGAAGAAAGATCTAGACATTTTAGAACTAACTAAACAACTGAAAGCTCAAGAAAAGGAAAAGCAGAATGAGATAATCAAATTACAAATAGAGGTATGTCATCTATGACACCCTGAGAATATGCCAGAATAACAAGAGATATGCTACATTAATAATTTATTATAAATTGTGGAACAAAATCAAAACATTGCATTTTACAAAATTAAAGAATTACCTGACAAGGAATAATTTTAAGGTAGAAATTGATATGATTTCATCATGTTATATTTTTCATATTTCATCATTTTCAGTTCAGATTCATTTTTGCCAGAGCTGTCACAAGGAATATTTTCTCTTACTGACTTGGGATCAGAACATCAGTGAGGATACCTCAGGAATGGTATCTTTCTAGTCTGTTGAGATTCGTGCTGAGATTTATTTAAGGTTGAGAATGACAGTTAAATTATTACTGGGTTTTTTTCATTATTACATATAGTTTCTATTTTTGTAAAAAGTATTTTGCATACTAAGAATTATTAGTTCGTAATCCCAAAGCACTGGTGGGATGCAACCAGTTTTACTACTGGTTCGATGCACGTGGTGGCTTCTAAACTGCAAGTATTGGACTTACCAGAGACAGCCCAGGTGAGTAGGAAGGCTGTGGAGGTGTGGAAAACAGCTGTTCCATGCAATTCAGCTGACCTACAAAGAAAAAAAAAGAAGGGGATATAGAAGAGGATAGGACAGGGGTGGCTGGGAAGGGACAACTGCTTGTTGCCACTACAGGTTTGCTAGAACCGGTGCAACCAGCTAAATACCACCACTGTCCCAAAAGTGCTTCTTTCAAGAGGCAACTGGACTTTCTTTCACCAGAAAGTCCAGTTGCCTCTTTAAAAAAGTACCTTTGGGACAACCATGACCTGGATAATTGAGAATCTCCATAGATATCAGTTCATAACATCCTTTATTAGCATGTGCAGTGCCATGAGATCCAGCACCATAGATTATTTGGTCTCAGATTGTAAATTAACATGATTCAGGGTAAACTAGAAGCTGATTGGATAAGAGTCAGTGAGATGGCCAAAACAGTGTTGCAATGCTGCCTGGGAGGTTTTTAACCCAGTGACTTCTCAAGAAGTTGACAGGGTTCTCTATAACTTTAGTTCCTTTACTTGCATACTCTGTCCTTTCTGGCTGGCTGAAGCAATGGTGGGGGAGGAGGCATGTGGATCTAAACAATTGCCATAAAGGTCTGTTGAGGGAGGAGTGATGGTCATCTACTGTTTGGAATGAAATATCATTGGAGTGCAGATAATATTTAGTTAATGTTAGTAAATAAGTTTAACATTAAGATGGTAAAAGTCTGGTTTTTGTTTCATGTTTTGATTCCTTTTTTTCCCCAGAAAGTAGTAAACAAAAAGTTATTGTAGAGTATTTTATGCTCCATAGCACTAAAAGAAATTCATGCCTTTATAAATTTGTGCTTATATCATAATTATTGATACTTCATTAGAATTACAGCCTTAATATATTTCTCTATTTGTTCTTATACTTGCACTTTTCCTTCAGCATTTTCTACAAAGTCTTCAGTTCTGAGCAGTAAACAAATACATGACCCAGTCAATTAAGCTACCTTTATTCACATTGGTTTTATATGTATTACACTTTGCTTTTCTGCATTAAACTCTGGGTAAATTCTATTTTTACATTATCTTTGCAACAGCTCTCTAAAATTGATAATACCATGGTGATGATAATGAGCCAATTTTTCCCATTTGCACTTCATGGTCAAATGGGAGTCTGTTTTCCTTGTGTTGATGTAAATATCCTTAGACAAGAGTTGCTTGTATATTATTAAAATAGCATTAGTTACAGAGAAGCTTTTCCTCTCATTTACATTTTTATCAATACACTATTTTTTTTAACCAGTTCAATACTAAACTGGAAAGGCTGCAGACCAAAACACTGAAAGTACAGGCTAACCCCACAGGACTCCCTCAAAATATCTATAGAAAGGTAAGTGTTTTATTGTTTTCCTAAATGTAAAGTGATTTAAGGGTTAATATGATTTGACTGCAGATATTTTGCCCTACTCTGTCTGTTTACATATAGTCACATATGTGAGATGGGCAGCTATATCAATTTACCAGATAAAATAAAATAAAAATTCTGTTTTAACCAGTGTCTTATGCTGGGATGAGGGTGAGGGAAAAACATCCCAATGAGCTACTTCAAAAGAAAGAGAAGTTCTACAAATGCTTCTCTCATCTGAAATCCATTTGCAGGGGGAGGTTGCCTCCAAGTCATCCATTTATTTCATGTAAAAATGTACAAGGCTTCTCAGTAGTTTCACATTTTTAGTATTGATAGTTCATTTAAACATAAACTTTTTCCTAAAGTAAAAAACTGGGAAATACAATTGGTCTCAAATTTAGTCAACTATTATTACCATTAACTGGGGAGCAAACATTAAACTTTGGAGAGAAAATATTCAAAATGATTGAAAACCTGTAGTACTGCCATTAAGAATCTTGAATTTCTGCCCTACAGCTTTAGGCCCTTTGCACAGAGCAAAAGTGTGGCTGTTGGGATGCCATTAAGCATTTATGCAGTATTACAAGTACAAATTTCCCATTGATGTGAACTTGTCTAAAGCTGCTTGCCGCCTTTCCTCCCCATTACTTTCCTATAACAAGGCTTCAAAGTGCTTTGTCACCATCTCCTCCTCATTCCCAGTTGATCTGAAGCACAACAGCCAGCTGGGTGTTATAATTCTCATTTTCTCCTGCCACAGAAAGCAAACCTGGTAAAGCAAATTGAAGACAGAGGCACTGACTGGGATGGAGTTTTTTGTGCTTACTCATTGGCCACCTGAAGGGAGCAGATTTAGTGGTGGGTGGGTTTAGCAGGTGTCCTTCATGTAGTAGCTATAGAATGTTTTAAATGCCAAATCTATGGAGAATAGCCCCTTATTATTTTTGTCTGGTAGGGCCACTGATTTGAGTTGTCTTTAAGCATTTAGATAAATAGAGGTGGAAAAATAATTGAATAATTGAAATGATATAACATGATACTTTGCATTATTCCCTCTATGTAGATACTCACCAATAATGATTATTCCCATGCTTTACTAAAGAGCCTGGTTGTTTTGACTTGTTTTATCTTAGTTATCATCAGATCAATCTGGTTTGACTTCTTTGACCATAGCTAAGTAGTGTTCTATAATTTGACTATGCTGTATTATCTGCTCTAATCCTTAAATATTTTAGAATTTAGAATAAATATATTAGAATATTTTAGAACAATTATGATTTTCTTTTATTTGTTGGTCTATGGCAGAATAAATATTTCTGATTCCTAGAAACTAAGTCATGAAACACATCAATATCTCTGAAGCATCTCAATTTGTCTATGTGTATACATTTTTGGACATATGGATACACATATACACTTTTTCATATATAGGTATAAGAGGGTATTTTTTTTTAATTGTTTTTGTAGAAGCTCCAGCATCTTCAAGAAGAAAAGAATAGAGAAATTGAATTTCTTCGAAATACTATCAAAGACTTAGAAGAAAAGCTCGACAAACGCAAAGATTGCTATTTTAAACTGCGGCAATTTTGAGAATAACATGAGACCACAAATTTTACTTAAGAAACAGAACTGAATGGGCGACACACATTGAATTCAAAGATATTTTTATTTATTAAAACAGTTTGTCTACCTGCAAGATCTCCAGTTGTGTATACTGAACTACTTTCCCTCTTGTAAGCATTCACCATAAAAGAATTCAGGTTTTATAGGGGTATGATTTCCCTACCAAACCATCATGAACTATGGCAAACACAATCTAGAGTTTCCCTCTGTTCAACATTTTCTTTCCTTTCTAGAACTTGCAAAAATTCAGTTAATTTCAGAAATTTCAGAAACAAGAAAACTACTGTTTTGCTACATAAAGGATAGACATTATATAAACATGCTTCATTACTTACAAAAGATTGACCAAATCACTGGTTAGCGGAAATCATGTTTATGTGTAGGTCACAAATTTTATTACCAGATACTCATGCTTATCCTTCAATGAAATTACTATTTGTTTCATCCCATTCCCTCACTCTCACTTCATGTTTTTAAAGACTGTTATCCCAAATTCCAAACGAACTACGAGAGTGAACAGTTTCAGAAATACAGAAATTGATTTTAATAGGTCTTGTTATAGAACTCTCATTTTATAACATAAAATCTGATGTTAAGAGTAGTGAATTCTGTAGACTTGTTGATGAAAATATCTAGTTGGAATTCTATGCACAGAATTCTGTACAATTGTCTTAAATGGTTTAGTTTTGGAAAAAAACGTTTTCATCTACTCACATGGTCTTAACTCGTAATTGTAAAACATAGTTAGCAAATCTTTTCTTATCCTCTCCTGTTCTTATTTGCTCCGTATCAAACAGAAGCCCCTAGGTCATAGTTTTGGCTCCTGTTTTCATGAATGCAAACAGAATGGCAGAAGAGGAAACCAAAAAGAAAAGCTAACAAACACCACAGACCCTTGGAACTGACACTGAGAAACAATTCCATACCATTATGGGAAAGTTATGTTCTTACTGTTTAAGCCAAAGTCAGCTGACAAAGGACAGTATTCTGTATCAGAATACTGAAACCACAGCACATGACTACATCTGAACAAATACAGCTGAAATCCAAGAACTCTTGCTTAACTGGCCGGTGTAAAGGTTGTTTTTCTTTCTTCCCCAATAATTTACACAATGGTATGTGTGCCAGGAAGATTACTGCTGGAATGCATTCCTCTGCTTTAATGCCCTTTGGCCACCTACATCAAGGTTTCCAAACACTTTGGCACAAATAGTAGGACCAATTTCAAAATTATTATGGCATGCATTCCAAAGGCTACAATCTTCCCTAGGTGTTTAGATTGTTCCTCAAGCTCAGTTGTCCAGTCCTGCTCATTGTCATGTTTCACCCCTTCTTGCTGCTGGCAACGGTCAAGCAGCAGTTGGCAGACGTCACTGTCAAGACTCAGCCACGTTGTCTGCCAACAGTTGCCCTTGTCACCTTCAGGAAGATGGGAGCTCTCCACGACAATGTCAGGAAGTTGTGCTTTGCTGATCTTCAAACAACAAGTGTCGTCAGTGTCAGCATCAGCTACTAGAGATGGGACCTGTCAAGAGCTGCCAGTTTCAGCTTAACTGGCGCTTGCAGATGCCACGTCCTCTTTGTCAGAGCCTGTCCCCCCCTTGCAAAGGAACTGCCACAGCTTCTGGTAGAAGGGCAGCTTCTGCAGGATCCTGGCCCACGACTCTGTTGTTATGCTGATTGTTTACTTCTGGCCAATGTTGATGATCCCCGTTGGGATGATGTCTATGATGATGATGATGATGATGGGGATGATGATGATGATGATGGGGATGCTCACTGGGAGAGAACTGTGAGGCAGAAGCTGCCTCGGTTTGCTTTTCTTCTGGATTCTCTGAGATTCTTTTACATATTTCTTCAATTTCAGGTGTCTGAAAAAGTTCAGACCACATGGTCAGAATTTCAATCAGTTTAAAGTAAATAATGTAACTAAGCCTAGGATTTCTGCTTAAAATCACAACATTCCCAAGGTGTTCAGCTATTTTCATGACTATTCTTTCACAAGTTGTTTCTAAAATGCCTTATGCTTAGATCAGCATGAGACTCTTACTTTAGAAAATATCCAGCTTGTTATAATTCTCTAACCATACAAAAGCTGGAGAGCCCTAGTTCCACCTGATGTTGGTTATTTTGCTTCCTTCTCAAGGTATTAAAAACAGTGTATAGAATGCTACTTAATTACAAAGATCTGAATCTTATACATGAAGAGCACTGACTTTAATGGCAAGTTGGTTGCTGAGTGACAATCCACTCATTTGCAGTTGGGGAAATACTCATGGGTCTGCATTTATGGGGAAAAAAATTCTAAATTAAGTAACTGAAGAGTAAATGCCTCAAAGGTGAAGCGTACCAGAGGTAGAATAAGATCTGTACAGATAGACCTTACTTGGCTTCATATCTTATACTAACTGAATTTGAGCTTAACATGTTATATGAACTCATGAAATCATAGGGTTGTAAGGGATCTTGAAGGTTTTCTAGTGCTACTCTTTGCCCAAGGCAGGAGTCTTCATACCATCTCAGATAAACGGTTGGCCATTCTTTTCTTGAATGGAGCACTCATAACTCCACAAGGCAAACTGTTCCACTGATTAATAGTTCTGACCATCAGGAAATTCCTCTTTATTTTCAGTTGGATTTCCTTCTGATGAACTTCTATCTGTTGCTTCTTGTCCTACCTCCAGATTACTATCAGGAATAAATTAACACCTTTCTTTCCTCCAACACCCCTTGAAGTATTGGAAGACTGCTATCATGTTTACCCTCAGTCTTCTCTTTGTTGACTCAGCCACTGTGACTTAATAAATCGTAATTAAAGATAGCATTGGTTATATATCTTTATTTTTTTCTTGAAGAAAGCTAGCAATCTATTTTGTTTTGGAATAAAAACATCTGAAGAGTTTGTAATTATTTGCTAAGAAGTTATATGATTTTTAGAATTTACCAAAAAAGAAATCAGTAGTCATAGGTTCTGTATATTTTTAAAAGTTCATTTAATGAGCTTTTCTTTTTCCTAGATACTTCTACACAACAGCGAAAGAAAAAAATGAATACATACTGTGTATGAGCAATTTCCACAAGTCTTTTCACAATAGGTGCTCTGAATAGCTTCCTCTACATATGGAAAACTCAGGAAAGTATAAGGTAAGCCAAGGTGATAAACAAGACGACCACACCTAGGAAGAAAGTCACCCAGTTATTAATATCAATGCTATCAATTAATATCATTTCTATGAAGAAGAGTTTTACAAAGCTAAAAAACAAATCTTTTTTTGCATCTTAAGTTTCTTGCCTTCTGCTGTGATTCCCAAAATCTATTGTATGCATATTATAGGAAAGATGTGGATTAGGGTCACACTAGCATTGCTGAAGTAGCATGATTACAGTAATCCTTTGTCTTCTGCTATCTATTTTGTCTCTTTCTGAACTTTCCCACCTTTCTGGAAGCAGAACAGTGATAAACCTCATTAAGATGGACCCGATAAAACCCATTAAGAGGAAGGGCTTATATGAAATAAAGCATTTCCCTGCAAAACGTCCCATTAGTTGGAAAAACAGCAAAACCAGGGGAAGGAAAATGTAAAGTGAGAACTTGTGTGCAAGGCCCACAAAGGAAGTTCATTCATTTAAATAGCATAAATTGATCCAGGTAAATCACTTTGGGGCAAAATAAACTATTTGTGGGTTTTGGGTTGGTTTTTTGTTTTTTGTTTGCCTTCGAGTCAATGTTGACTCTAGAAACCACCTGGACAAGTCCTTACAATTAATTTTGGCAAGTTTTTGGAAGGGGTTTGCCATTGCCTCCTACCTAAGGCTAAGACAGGGGTCGGGAACCTTGGCTCTTTCATGACTCATGGACTTCAACTCCCAGAATTCCTGAGCCAGCTCTGGGCTAAGAGAAAGTGACTGGCTCAAGGCCATCCAAATTATTAATGCCCAAGGCAGGATTAGAACACATGATCTTCCAGTTTCTAACCTGATGCTTTAATCACCAAACCAAACACATATCACGCTGAAGTGGCCAACCACACTGACATCTTCGGTGAACCTACCCAGCCCACAGAGCCAAATGAATGGAGAAGAAAACCACTTCTATGTGTATGTATTGTGCAGACAGAGGCACAGAGCCTCTTATGCAAAACTCTAGAGTGTCATTTGATCCAAATAAGCCTCATCTGCTTTCAAAATATGAAGTACCTAAGAAGTTCTAATCCATTTGATTTGTTTTATAAACAGACCTGTCGTAAATCAGGAAATCATCTTTTTTGCCTCTTAAAGTAGCCCAGACATCAGGTTGCGTTGCATTCTGTTGGTAGACAGGAATGTCTCCTGAAACCTTTTCTCTTAGAAGGTGGTACTTCAGCTGGGAATGGTGTCCTTGGTGATTGACCACAATGAAGGAGATATTGACCAGTCCATTACTTGCTAGCTTCAGTTGCAGGTCTTCAAGTCTAATAAGTAAATAACATTTTATGCATTCATTTTCTTCCCTTTGGAAAAGAAGAATTTGCTTGAGGGGAGCATGTTATCTACAAGTGGATACTACATAATTAGGAGTCCTACTATACAATCAAAAAGTGCAAATGGATTTGAAAAATCACAGCAGCTTTAATACACCTGGACCAAAAACAAAACAAAACAAAACAAACCAATCTGTTAGCCTGGGAACAATTCCTAAGAAACATGTCACATGTAATAAGGTGGACAGTCACTAATTTATCAGAAAAACAACTCTGGGATTAAATTCAAAAATGAAGAGACAATATTACTGAAGAAGACAATAGCAATAGCCATAGCACTTAGACTTATATACCGCTTTTACAGTGTTTTCCAGCCCTCTCTTAAGCAGTTTACAGAGTCAGCCTATTGCCCCCAAATACTCTGGGTCCTCATTTTACCAACCTTGGAAGGATGGAAGGCTGAGTCAACCTTGAGCCAGCAAGAATTGAACTGCTGGCTGTCGGCAGTCAGCAGAATTAGCCTGCAATACTGCATTCTAACCACTATGCCACCAAGGTGTTTTGTTCTTACAAATTGTCACATGGGGTTGTTTAACAAAGCCAGTAGGGCAGTTTCAGGCCAAAAATAACTGTAAAACTGTAAATTTTGGCAATCGAGCAAAAGGTATTGTGCCAGAACTTTTTTCTCTCCCCACCTAAACCTGAATTAAAAACTCCTCTTGCTTTAAGAAACAGATCCCAACAGGATACACATTCATGTGCAATTGCATATTTGGGTGGTCCTTACCTGGAAGCCTGCAAAAGGCACAGGTATCAGCTAGCCTGGAGTAGAGCAACCACTGTCACTGACCCTCTTAAGTTCATCATGGGATTTTCTTCCCCGATGCTCCATTCTGGAGGTTCTTTACAACGACCCCGATGCTCTGTTCCTCCTCCTGGGAGGAGACAGAGGACCAGGGCTAGTCCTAGCCCAGCCCACATGGCTGGAGTGGCCTGCAACGCAGAGAAGGAAGTTAAGGAAGAAAACTAAAGACTGCAGGTAATTCTCAACTTACAACAGTTCATTTAGTGACCGTTCAGTTACAATGGCACTGAAAAAATGTGACTTGTGATCATTTTTTCAGAGTTAGAACTTGTGTAGCAACCCCATGATTATGTGAACAAAAACCCAGATGCTTGGCAACGGGTTCATACTTATGACCATTGCTGTGTCCCAAGGTCATGTGATCACCTTTTGCAATCTTTTGAACAAGCAAAGTCAATGGGGAAGCCAGATTCACTTAACAGCTGGGTTACTAACTGATCAATTGCAATGATTCATTTAACAACCATGGCAAAAGTCATAAAATGGGGCAAAACTCACTTAATAAATGTCTCACTTAACAACATAAATTTTGGTCATAATTTGCGACCGTAAGTTGAGGACTACCCGTATAAGATATCACACAGTGTGCCCTAACTCTTTCAGAATAGCAGCACCAACAGACTCTGAAAACATGGGGCATCTCTCAATTGTTTGGTACAAATTAAAGCTACACCACATAAACAAATATTTTGCCAAGCCAATTTTGGTGTAGTGGTTAAACTGCTGGTCTAGAAACCACAAGACTGAACTTCCTGGTGCCATCTGAGGCATGAAAGCCAGCTCAATCCAACCCTACCTCAACAAGGTAGTTGTGGGGAAAACAGGTGAGGAACGAGTATTATATATGTTTGCTGCCTTGGGTTACTTATACAGTAATAAAGGCAGGATAAAAAAATCCAATCAATCAAAGTGTCCAAGCATTTCCTATTTTAAAATAATTTTTCTACTCAATTATGTCTACCATTGGAAGAAGAATATATTTGGAACCTATGAAAAGTATTTTTTTTCCCCTATAAATGGTAAAATTTCACATTTCTTGGTTACTAGGTTCATGGAAAGTGATATGTTGTTTGGGACAAATGAAAACTGGAAACATAAGAGACAGAAAGCTTTGCCATGAAAATAAGAGCTTTGAATCTGTTTACTCAGAAATCACTGCAGAATTGCACTTGCATTGCAGACTGTAAAGAATGTAATGAGTTCGATTATTCTAAACTGGATCTTCTACTACAAAGCTACTTGGCAATCAAGAGATGTCTAGTAACATAGGCTTAGACTAGCAACTTTTGTCTGAAAAGGTGCTGTAAGATTACTCCTAATTTTGGGCTCCCATAGACTAAACATGCGTCCCACATGATACTATGGGGGGCAAATACAATCCTGCCCATCTACACAATATCTAACGAATTGCCATTCCCCGTTTCCGTTTATTCGTCGGGCAATTCTACTCAGAACACGACTTCATGAACATTTGTATTCCGCATACACTACAAAGCAAGCATTCGCTCACAGGTCGCACCCATCTAAGCTGGGAATAAGCATCTGACAGAGGAGCACGGCAGCATTACAGAAGTGGGTCATCGGAGTTTGTGTAAGTGCACAGTCGGAATCGGAACCCGTGCAAACAAACAACAACAAAAAAAAGGCTGCAGTCCTTTCTATAACACGAAGGAGGGAGCAGCCACGCAGAACTCAGCGCGTTTAGTGCTGAGT
>JANHFJ010001310.1:0-12020 GCA_032468195.1 Cerberus rynchops | reverse complement strand
AACCTCTCTGGGCAGCCTGTTGCAGTGTTTGCTTTCAGTAACATCACAACCTTGGAATGGGATATTGGGGTGTCAACATTATTTCATTCAAAAAGTACATTCTAGAATTTATTTGTTATTGTATCAGGGTGTGTGTGCGTGCGTTTGTGTTGGCTCTTTGTGTAGGCTTTAGTGATTTAAGACTAGCTACATTTGGTATATTTTCAGTATTTGAAACTCATTAGTAGATATTGTTCCAAACTCAGTGTGATTTAACCTTGACATTTAAAAGGAGTGCCATCTATGCTAAATTAGTAACATTCCTCCATTTAAACATTACTTTGTGAATTTAGATTGGTTTAATTTCCTTTTTTCTTTGATGCTATTAATGTATCAGCATAGTTGTCATTTGCATTTAAATATCTTTCCTTTATTAAGCTGGCATTTTTATTTGAAATTTGTAATTTTTCATCAATAACTGATTTTAAAATTATATATATGCGGTCTTAACAGAAACTATTGTTTCATCTGAAAAACTTTATCTTTGTGGAAAGTAGATTGACAGATAGCCCAAATTTTTACTCTTTGGTAATTCCACATAAATTTTATTGAACAACATTGCAGTATTTGAAATTGTTTACTCTTCTAACTACTTTTGTACTTGCTTCTGTGGGTCTTTATCTGGATAAACCATTAACTTGTTCAGCTCTTCTCTTAAACTGTTTTTCCTCCTCAAATGTTCATATCATCTATATCTGATGTCTTGTTTTAGAATATTTTACTTCCTCCCTATTTTCACAACATTTAATAGTATAGCATCTTACTGCATTTGAGTTTTAGAAGGACTTGAAGACGTTCTGGAAGATGTTACTTAAGCTAAAGGTTATTATCCATTGCAGAAGATCTTGTGCATAATATAGTAGCTATTCTTTTGAAAGGAAATTATTGAAGGATTCAGAAATCAGTGTTTTAGGTGTAAATTGTTTAAGGGTTGATTTATTAGCCCTTATGTAAGCAATTTAATTCTGTGTAAATGAAATAAAATGCTTTCCACTGAAACAATTGCCTGGTAATATCTCCCCAAGGATCACATCAATTCTGCATGCTGGAAACCTCTAGGTGCAACCAGGGATTTTCCATTAGGTCACAGTCTTTTCCCTTCCCTTCCCTTCCCTTCCCTCTGTCCATCCACTCCTATAGTGATGGAGAAAGGTGAAAAACCTATCTTGGGATTCACAAAAAAAGAAAGCCTGAAAATGGGAAAGGAGGAAAGCAGTGCCACTCCCCATCCCTCTTCTCCCAGACATCTCCCTTCATGAACAGTCGGATGTATGAGGTGTTTGAGGCCTTAAATACAGTCTTGAATGATTACACTTTAGAATTCACCAGATAGTTCTACCCTTTTGGTCACACAGTGCAACCAACAAGTTGTTTTGGTCCTGAAACTTACAATTTTCTGAGTACTAATAAAGGAGAATATTTGTACCTCAGGGTTGACATGAGAGTCCTTGGGTGCTCTCGGAGCTTACTTATTTTCTTGCAGACGTTTCATTACCCAAACTAGGTAACATCATCTTGACTCTGGAATAAGATGCTCGCTTGAGATTGTCCTGTTCTACTGTAGAAAAACCTAGGGTTCTATTTTCTAGTGTTAGTGACTGTTGTAATGTCTTGTTTCAGCATTGTTAACAACTCTTCATTTAATTTATAAGCTTTACTAATAATCATATTCCTCTATGCTTCTTCAGTACTATTTCCTGAATTATGAATATTCAGTTACTGCTTTCCTTACTCTTGCACCAGATATTCCCTGTTTATCCTCAATAAAGTGTATATCCCTGTGGCTAAAAAGATAATCATACTGTTACTTTTTAGGTTTTTGTTCCCAAAGGTAGCCTTAATATGGATTATTGTGCTGTAGAGTTAATTTTATACACAGTTTAGCTGTCTCCACTTTTTGGGGATGTTTTGAATAAAAATTTTGCTTCTAAGAAGCTGCTACACATGATTGATCAATGTTCCATGACCTACATAGGAAACATTTCTAAAAGTAGAAATGTCAGGTTTTGTGTACCACTCAACAGCAAGTATATTTAAGAGAAAATAGGAATTAGAGTAAAATATTCAGTCTCTTGGAAAACAGCATTACATATTATAAGTAATCCTTGATGTATAACCACAATTGAGCCCAAAATTTCTGTTGCTAAGGAAGGCAGTTACTAAGTGAGTTTTGCCCCATTTTACAATCTTGCCACAGCTGTTAAGTGAATCAGTGCAGTTGTTAAGTTAGTAACATGATTGTAAAGTGAATCTGTCTTCCTATTAACTTTGCTTGTCAGAAGGTTGCAAAGGATGATTATGTGACCTTGGGGCACTGCAGCTGTCATACATGTATGCCAGTTACAAAACATCTGAGTTTTGATCACATGATCGCAGATTTGCTACTGTTCAAATATATTGTTGGTGAATGGAATGCAAAATGAGAACACTTAAAGCAGTCATCAAAATTAAAATAACTTTTTATTATGAATGCAGGTAATGTGAGTTGAGCTTTTAACAGTTAATTGTCAAATAAGTATCAAAGTCACAAATTGTAGGGAGTTTTTTTTTTCTTGCTTTTGGAATTTTTCTTCCACTCTTCCTTGCAGAATCCTTCTTGTGTTGAAATGTTTTTACATTACTTTACACATATTGTATATTTGAGAACTTCATGTAGAAATACCAAAGTTTAAACTGTGAAGTCTACTCTAAAAACTATGTTTTCTATAAGTGTTCTTGAATAAACTTTGAAGATGTATTTTAAACTCTTATCTTTTGAAATAGCCAGCATGTTCTTCACATGCTTTATCATTTTTCTACAAATGTATATTGTATGGTTATGGCTGAACAGTTTAATTTTTATTTCAGAATATTTGTGTGTGTGCATGCATAGATTAGGCAGTGATATTGAGTTCAGAAGGGAATTTCTGCCAGGTTTCCATTGCAGATGGTTATTACAAAAGCAGTGCTGTACTGTGGACCTGTGAACAATTATTGTAGTATTAGCTAAACTTTTCAGAAGGCCATTTGCAATGATCTCTGGGTTTTGTTTTGCAGATCTGACCAGCTTTTTGGCAGTTCTAGTGTATGTTTTTTTCTGGGGTTTCCATAACTTAACCTTTACTTCATCTGTCTTCTTCACTTAACAATATTCCTTAACAATACTCCTCATTGCTGAAAATGCTAGAACAGGCAATCCTCAACTTACAACTAGCCATTTAATGTCAATGGCAGTCATGATGGCTTTCCAGCCATTATAAAGTGTCACTGCCCCATCACATGACTGCTTTTCAGGCGCTTGGTAAACTGTTTGCATTTATGACTGGTTGCTCTGTGATCGCCATCTGAAATCTTTGCTAGCTTCCCCAGAAAGTCAGCAGGGAAGCAGGCAGGCAAATTTACACTCAGAGAAGACGTTGGATTTAAGGTCCATTCCCCCAGTGCACCGCATACAATGCATAGTATGATAATGATTAAATCTCTGCATTATCCATTTGGGGTGTGTAGGATAGGCTTTAAATGGGTTGTTTGTATTTTAATAAAAAAAAATATTGGGTTTTCTTTTAGAAGAATGATTTTTTTAAAAAAGCAATTTAAAAAATAAGCAGTGGAACATTTACTAAAAATTATTTGTAATTGTCTTTAATAAACTATGCAGAACAGGGGGATACCTATATTCAGGCACAATTTGGATAGCCTACACAGAATCCTTTTGTTTCAATTTATCCTTCACTGTAGACATAAAGGACTGTTTTTCACATTATTCTCCCTTTTTTTTGTCCATCCTTCAGTATTTTCTGCAGGCCTTGCCCCTAATAGTAAACTCTTTTGTGATCCAATGGTATTTTGCTTTTTTTTAAAACTGGGACTTTGTTTTTATTTCTTGGTTTTGAGAAATGTTCCGTTTGTGTCTTGGTGGAATTTGAAATTTTGTTTGTGACTAGTATCTTAGAATATAGTCCTTTATCAAGATGTGATTAACCTTCAGTCTGTCTCTAAGCATCGTTTAGATATTTTGGAAAATGCTAGAATGTGGGTACCAAGAAAGACTCCTCTCTTGAACAATTATCTGAAAGTGTGATATTGTTGGTCTGGGTCAAGCAGTACTGAATTACATTCATCCATTTATTTATTCCAAATCTTAGGTAGGAATGATACAAAAATGTAAAAACACAGATTGTTGTACAAGTTACTGGAAAGAATAAGAGAACACCTAGCCACTGCAAGAAATAGGATGATACACCTTTATTGTAATCCATTATTTTTGTAATGGCTAAAATATAGGGGTAACTAATAAGCAGTGCTTCAGATTTGAAGGCAAAACACTTCTCTGATTGCAATCCTGAGAAAAGACATGCTTTGAAATTTGCAAGAAAAGATGTGACGTTTGGACCGCAATTAATTAAGCACCTTTTAACCTTTAGGTCTAAAACACTGCACAGCTTTAATAACTGGTTGTCTTGCCTTTAGAATAAAGAATAATATCTCTATCCCTCAAAGCACAATATCTTGAATATTACTTTTCAAATTACCATTTTCATATCTTAGTTCTGGTAATGGTTATGAATATAAAATTAAATTTAATGTTGAATTAAATTCAGTGTTATATTGAGGTATCTCTTGCATAAATCTCTTTCTTTTGTCTTTTCATTTTTAAACAGAAAGATGCCAGTCAACCTGCTGAATGCAAACAACAATAAGGAAATACCACTTCAGAGTGATATTTGAACAGCCTGTAACAATATTTGGATACCTGGCCTGCAGTTCAGGAAATTCCATTACTGCAGCACAATCTTATTAACAATGCTTAAACTAAATTGTTTTCAAATGCATGATTTTCACTAACTCTTTTCTTATTTTTGCTTAACTTGTACAGTGGCAACTTAATGCATTTGAGAAATATGAGGTTTAATTAAAGCACACTCTACAGCCTTTGGTACAATTTAGCTCAACTGTCTCTGTAGGCTTTTCCATTAAATTAAAAAAATAATTTGCCTTTTTGAAAAACTTACCCTCAACACAAGGTAAGTTTTTGTCAAAATACTATGGAATAGGAATATTTAGACTATTAAATTAATAAAATACAGTAAAAACAAATAAAGCAATATGCCTTCTGGTAGATCTTTTCCCTTTAAAATAAATCTCATGTAACCATTCAGACAGATTAGTGCTACAGAGTACTTTAAAACATTGTCATTTCCAGTAATTTTAAATGGAAAATAACATTTCCTTTATCTTTGAAGAAAGGAGTGGTCGAGAGACATTTAGTTGTTCACCTTATTTATTCATTTTTTTAAAGTACTTTGGTGAACTAGTACTTTTAATAGTTTTAAAATACTTGAAGAGAATCCTGTTTATAAACTATGGGTACTTGTATGTGGAAAATTCATACTTTACTCAAGAAAATGATTGCTTCTCAGACATTTCAAAACAACAAGCCTGATGTGGGCTCCCTAGGTTGAGAAGGTTGCAGCACTTAAGTATATATCCCTGGGTTGCCTTAGTTATGCTCGGCACTGTTCAGACATTCTTAAATCCAAAGGTTTGAAGCCTGGACATAAGCTGCAACTTAATATGCTTGTTCTTCACTGTTGGGTGCAACTTCACTTTTAATCTTCCTTCAACCTTAAGAACAGACCAGAGTTTGATGTAATAGTGAACCAGAATTTTATAATTTGTACTCGACCTTTAAACCAAGTGCAGATGGTCTTGGTGACGGTTTAGCCATCAAATTCAAATTATAGCATTCAGAGGACAAAGTATGGCTTCCATTAAACAAAAATAAAGTGAAACTACACACAAACATGGAAAATAATGTTCTGGATAAATTGGAAGATGATCCAATTTGGGCCTGTGAAAATATATCATATAATTGAAAAAATATAAATACATCCTGGGTGCATAGTTCTGATGTTTATCTGCAATATCAAGTCACTTCCGTTCCATATTTCCATGTTTTTTAAAGCTCCATAATCCTTCCAAATAATATTCTTAAACATACAATGCCAGTTTATGGCAACACTTCATTACCAATTGTGTGAATGCTGTTACCAGGCGTGTAGAGAGTGCTCCAGCCTTATCTTATACATTTGTAACTTAATACGGTGTTTTCAATTTGTACAGAATAGTTAGAATATTCTATTAAAGTTGTGAAACATGAAGCATATTGTCCTGATAGTTTCTCTATCAATACATGACAGTTTCTTGTTGCATTCATCAGTGTGCGACAGTTAGAAAGAGCAACTAATCATATGGATCCCTACTAAGATTTCAGTTGTAAATTTCCCTGTATATATGGTAATTTATTTTGGTTGTGGGACTCAGTTGAGTATTGAGTTTTTAGGGTGGTATTTTTTAGACTTTCTCAGCCTTGGCAACTTTAAGATGTGTGAGTTTTATTCTAGAAGTTAAAGTCAACAAATCTTAAAGTTGCTAGGATTAAGAAACACTACTGTAGGGAATAGATTTGAAAAAATAATGGTAGAATTCAACAGAAATCATGGCTGTGCTGGGCAACTTAAACCCTGAACTAGAAGAATAAAGCTTTTATTTTAAAAAAAACCCTAGGGTTACAAAATAGAGCATATTATTAATTCCATATATCTTAAGCAAAAGAGAAATGGCAAAATAGGAGGAGGGAAATTGTAAAATAGGAAAAATTTGGGGGGGGGGGAGGCTGAAGATTTTGATGAAGCTCTAATTTTGTAATAGATCTTAAAACACTTACCTGCAGCTGTGAAGAAATTCTTGTATAGCTGTGTAGCTGTCTGATTCTAACAGCTGTAGATCAGAACAGAGTATCTCTATTCATCTTAACTGAAACCTTGATAAATGTATCAGAAGAAAATAAATGCATTTTTGTATTGTTGGAATCTTTGGAAGGCAATTGATGAGAAAAGAGGAGATTCCATCCATCTTCATAAGTAAGAATGCTAATAGTTATTCAAAGCGTAGTCAGTTAACAAGCCAAAACTGTCTTTACAAATGTAAGTAAACTTCCAGGAAGAAAATAATCCAGTTAGTGTTTTGCATTTTGATGAGAAACAGAGTAAATTCTTTACATGTTCTGTATCTTATCAATAGAATAATTGAGTTGTTTCTTTTTCATTCTTGTATGAATAACAGCAAATAAAAATACTGCTTTTTAGTTACTTTCTCAGTAAACCTGTAACAATAAGGTAGTAAATAACTTCCAGAATACTTAGAGATGAAAATGCAAATGTGCAATTTTGGCCTAGCTTTAATTATCTCATAATTCAATGGTTTACATATTGTTTGGTTGCTAATTTACATTGTTCACTGATGACAATTTTCTTATTTTCAGGTTGAAGTATTTGTGGCTGGATTATAGGGTCCCATCCCCCACCCCCACCAGCTGTATGCAATTTTCTGTGGTTTGGTATTTTTGCCATGAGTGTCTTGGGCTGTATCTTAGCGCAACAATGAAAATGGTCTCTAAGTACCATGGGAATATAGTTTGGTTGCTCGTTTGAATATGTTAAATATTAAGTTAAATAGCACTTGGGGACTCCTTTTCAGTGGGTACCTGCTACATTCTCTTTTCAGGTTTATTGGCCATATAAATACCTGCAACAGCAGGAGAGACTGCTATCCTCATGACTTCATGTGACTTTAGTGCATGATATTGAGCTAGATAGAACCCTTTATAAAAGCTGTCAAGATAAGAAGGAATAATACAGAAAAAGTTTCCAAAATCTAAAATATACGTTGGGGAGGAATCAGGTAATAATAAATGCCTAAAAATGATGGATCTAGATTAATAACCAGCTCCTCATACTTTTCCAGACAAGTTACTTTTAATAGAATTTATAAAATACCCAATATAGCAATCTACAAAGACTTAAATAAACATTTATTGAAATTGGAAAACTTTCAGTTGAACCAAATATAGTACTGATCTTGAGAAGTTACCATAAAAATAGTTCCATGTATCTATTGGGAAATCCTCCATATAACTTGATAAAAAGTAATTTACATGGCTACAAATATAATTCTATATTTTGAGTTGATTCCCATTATATTAATACAGATACAGCAGGAAGTGGATAGAAGGTTCTATCAATTCGCTTAGGACAAACAGCCTAGTTGACAAGTCAAACGGTAGCTTATTTTTTGCTTGCTTGCTCACCCAACCCAAAGAGTTTACTAACCATAATAAACTTTGCATTTCACATAATTACGGGAGCCCCATTGATGCAGTATATTTCCACTCCCAACACTCAGAATTGAAAAGTAACCCATTGAAAGTCTCTCTTTTAAAAAAAATAAAAAGTCTTGAGAAAGTTAAGTTGAAACAATTCTTTTAAATACATTGAGGTGGGGGGTTCGTATGCTTTACTTTAGAAAACTTGGACCAGTATTTAAATGTGCTAAAACCATAAATGTCTGTATGGATGGCAAAAAATAAAAAGATTTGGCAAAATTAGAAGCTGTAAATTGGGCAAGCAAGGAGAATAGCACTCTTGTCCTTTATCACTGTGTATAGGATAACATTGGGGTCTCCAGATGAATGCTGCTGGGTTTGTTTTCAAACATAACTGATAAGCTTCTCTTCCTGTAATTAAGTCCAAGCTTTTCAAAAAATTGCTCCTTTTGATTCTGACAGTGAAACAGGAAGAGATGCTATTCTCAGTTACCCTGGGAAATAGCAGTTCTTCAGATAATGCCAAACAGATATTCAATTCATTCATCCCTCCATCAGTGGAGAACATATGCTTAATCTGGTCTAACAGGAAAGGAAATTTTGTTCTAATGGTTTTGATTGCTCCTCTGCAAAATAATGCAGGATTCCTTCCAATAATTTCCTAGAAAACAACTTTCCAGTGCACACTGTTGTTTGCTCTGTGATTATCTTGAATGTTTGAATATTGAATATTTATCATAGCATGGATATGGAACTTGTAGCTTTCTAGAGTTGAATGAATTACAGTATCTAGAAATTCTGATCATTCCAGTCAGTGTTGAGCAATTCTGGGAACAGTGATTCAGGAACATTTTGAAGCCAAGGTTCTCTTTCCCTGGGTGACCTGTGTGTGATAATTACCTAACTCAGCTACTGTTTAGGAGTTCATCAGCATTTAAGGGTTGCCAGGAAAAGTGCAAATATTAGCTTTATGAAGGTCTGAGAAGGTGATATCCCTGAGGGGAAGCAGGGATAGGAACAAGACATTGATAGTCTAAGAAACAGTAGCATGAGTTATTTATGCAGTTTCCCCCAACTAGATATATTGGTGTATAACTTCCAGAATTCCCAACTACTAGGGCAACAGTTTGGTTGTCTTAATAGTTTTGGAACTTGCCAAATAAGGGGAAAGCTGTACTATATTACTCTGGAAGTACAATACTGCACAGTGAACTGGATAGCAAGGGAAAAATTGATCCAGACAACATAAAATTACTTTGCCCAAAGTATTTTAACTGGAAAATATATTTTGCCAATGGAAACTTTCATAAGTTTGATGGGAGCTGCAACCACTTACTAAACTTAATGGAAGATACATTGTGTGATTTTTCTTAAAATTATTTGCTAGTTTCTTTCAAAGTGAAAGCTAAGTAACTTATTTCTACATAGTCCAGTATTGTGACTGGATTTTTTTTTTTTCCTTCTTGGGATTTTTTTGTACTTCGCCATAGATCAGGTCCATATGGGACAGAATGTAAGGAATACTTCATTGCTAATTAACTAACAAATAAGGGAGTGAAATTTTAAAGATTCGGTCTTTCTTTTCCCAAACAACACTAATTATGAAATTTTCCTTTTTGGAAGTAAAGTGGACAGTATATAAATTTAATAAATAAATAAATAATGAATTATAGCTGATATAGAAGCTGATAACACAGATCTTTTCCAAGAGGGCCTCTGCCCAGTGTAGTTTTCAGATCTTCCAGTGATGCACCTGTTGTAATCAAGAACATCCGCTTTGTTATGGGTCATTCTTTCCACTTTTTACTGCATTAAAAATTTCTCAGGTGAATTGGGTCTACGTGTAATGTGTACAGGATATATTTTGAGATTAGTCATTTCTGCCTCAAGTGAGAACTCCGGATTGATATTGGATTTTGATCCCTTTATTTTGTTTTCTTGGCTATCTATGATGTTCTTGGTTGTCTTCTCCAACCCCAAAGTTCAAAAATATCAATATTCTTTATGTCCTACTTCAAAATGTTTTGCTTTGGCAAAAGCATGTCATGGAATTATTTCTGAAGTTGTATCCAAATACCTTTTTTAAAGACTCAATTTGCTCTCCTGCTGAGTGCAAGGGTAGTATATTTCTTGACTGCTAGTTCTTTCATTGTTGTCAGTTCTAAAAAGTAGAAGTGGGAAAATTATAAGAAATCAGATACTTCTTAACTTTATTCCTCATACTCTCAATCACCCTCTAGGCAGGTCAAACATTTCCCAAGCCACCTGTGATCCACCAGCAATTTAAACCTATGGGAAACAGAATGCCCTTAAGATAAAACCACAATACTAGACCCCTCACAATAAATCCACACTTAGACATCTTTACACATCTGAGGGATCTTCCCTCTTGGACTTCATGTCCTGAGGACAATATCCAGGTACATCTAATAAACAGCTCACAATCTAAGCCCATGGCTGGAATACCTCACTCTACATATTAAGATCAAATGCTATATGTATATCCCTAATAGGATGGCTACCACTAAAGCAAACCTGCTTTTGGGGATGAACAAATCATTTCCATACAGCATATCGGGATTTCATTCTGATTTGTTCTTGTGCAACACTGGCTTGAATTGGGACTCAAATTCAGACAAAGCTATATAACACTTCTGTATCTTTATTGACATTTCTAAGGTTGGTTGCTATATACATTATTAATTTGCTCTTCATTATGTTTAATTCCATTTCCCACTGAACTATTTGACTTTTATTACCACAGTTCAAAGATTTGTGTTTTCAGCTGTTAACAGTGATCTAAGCACAGCACAGATTACTGAAAATTACTTCCATCAATTTAAAACTGCATTTGTCCTCTTGCAATCCAGCTTCTCTCAATATATATATTCAGAATATAGGTTAAAAGTTCATGAAATCTTGGTAGGCTACAAATAGCTTGATGCTGAATAATATTTCTATAGCATCAGAGAGTTGAGAAAGGATGAGAGAATTTCCTTGAGAAAAGCAACCCCATTCTTTTGGGTATGTTTTAAAAAGGGCCTTTATTCAATTTCTGCAATGAAGAGGAAGCAGGAGATGAGCAGGAAATGCTTTAGGGCCAATCATATATGTTGGAGCATCTTGACAAATAATGTTTTCTTGAAGCTGCTTGGGCTATAGATCAGGAGAGATTCAGGCTGAGCCAGACCTACAAGCGATGGCTCTGCCAGCATGAAGTGATTTATGTATGTTTTCACAAGGAAACTTCCAAATGATCAAATTACTTCCCCTTTCCTCTAACCATTGTCCTGTTTATACAATAATGTCTTTTTACTGTTTTGTAAAGTGATCTATAATCCCATACCTGTTCTTCAAGAACTAAAAGGGCAGGGAAACACTAGAAACACGAAACAAAGCTAATTCTCTCCATCTTGCTTCCACCAAATACCTTATTTTCAGCTCCACTGGTTCCTTACTGCACCAATCATATTTGCAAGACACTTCAAAATGTATCCTTAATCTTTCATTCTGAGCAAATCCTGCATTCTGGGACTAGTCAGAGTTTCACTTCTTTAAAAATGGATTTTCTTCTGATTTGCTCAGAAGAAAAACCAGCCATTTTGGTCCATGGGGAAAGGCATTGGGGGGGGGAGGTAAAGAAAAACCCATTGATGGATAATACTGTTCTTAGACTTGTTAGAAGAAATGTCCATGTGGTTCAGTTCCAAGTGGGGAAAAAAACACTGGAAACATGGAGACTGCTTGGAAGGATGGTTTATTGGTGGAGCAGGATCAGGACCTCATGGCTGGACGTCCTGGGTGAAAAGGGCTGAGATGCTGAGAGCCCCTGGGTTTT
>JANHFJ010001309.1:0-12073 GCA_032468195.1 Cerberus rynchops | reverse complement strand
GGAGGGGGAGGGAGAGGGAGAAACATTTACTGTAGGCTCCGAACTGAAACCCCTACGAGCAATCTTCTATAAAGGATGAGGTGAGTTCCGACACATATATTTGCAATTCATGCTAAACCCAAGATAAAGACTAGGGAGTGAGCAATTCAGCTTTACAAACGTGATTTGAAATTTCCACCCTCCACCTTTTTCTACAACAAGGAAATACGCTACTGTGTTGTTGTTTTTTAAATTAGTTAGGTAGTCTTGAACGGAGAGGTAGGGGATTGACACGCTGCCCCGCATCCAGCTCTTTTGACTAGCTTCACAAATTGCCCATTTGAAGCAGCTCAGCTTTAGAATACAAGATAATCTGCCGGCGCAACTTCGGGTTTGAAAGCTTTTTTTTTTTTTAATAAGAGCGAACGAGCGAAAGTTACCCATTTTCTAGCCCTGCGGTTGATAGAATAGAACACGGCATACGGGGATGGGGGAAACCCCCCCCCCCCAAAAAAATATATAACTCCTATGCCCTTTCCACAATAAAGCCAAAGGCAAGAGAGTCCTACCTTTTGTTGTGAATCAAGTCGTGTCCTACCCAGGCAGAAACCCCCGAAGTCCCGGACCAATCTTCCTCTTTATTTTCGCCGTTTCCCTCTCCTGCTTATTTTGCCCTCTTCCACCCTGAGTCGACTCGAAACGAATTCAGGCGTCTTCTGCGAGCATCACTTAACTCTGGACAGCAGGGAAAGCAGCGGGGATGGGAAGCGGGGGAAAGGAGGAGGGGGGAGCTTTCTCTGGCTAGCTGGCTGACACGCTCGCTCTGACTGGCTTTCATTCAGGGAGCCTGATTAAGAGAAAAGGAAAGAAGAAGGGGGGAAAAAAGCCACCAGTCAGGAGAGAAGGAGGAGGAGGAGAAAAGAGAGCGAGAGAGAGGGGGGGGGGAGAGAAAGGTTCTGCTGAGAGAGACGCAGCCCTTGCTACGGGAAGGTTACAGAAACTAGGAGAAGAGCAGCCTTTCCCAGGGATTTGCAAGTGAATGTGTGGGAGGGATACAAAGAAAGAGGGGGGCATTGCCTGGAAGATTCGCTCCTCCTGCTCCTGACAGAAGGGGTCTCTGTGCTTCAAGTTCAAGGTAATCATCAGCCCCGTCCGCTCTGCTCACGGTAAACAAGGCACAGTCACCACCACTTTCGGGCTTGGTGGTTTGTTTGGGGTTTCTTGGGGGGAATGGGGAGAGAGGGGAGGACTGTCTTTCTGAAATCTTTAATTTCTCTTTCTCTCCCCCCACCCACAGGGAGACTGCAGCACTTGTCTCCTCGTCCCATTTATTGCCAGGTGACAAATTAAATTATACACTTCTCAGAGGTGTATAATTTGTCTTTACATTTTCCGGCCGGGGCACTGGAGACAGGGAGGCATTTAACTGCTGCTCGCTTTCAGCTCTCTCTCTCTCGCCATAAAAAAAGGGGAAGCAAAGCTATTATGAGATACTGATCGTGCTGGATTCTTTCCCGGAGACTTCTGCAGTATTTAAATTTTCAGTGCTACTAGTAGTGCAATCGCTTCTGCAGAAGCTAAGCAAAGCAAAAGTCGTTTCCTGGCTTCCTACCGATCTGGCGTTTTTTGTCCCAGCCGATCTCTGGCATCATATGTCTATGTTAATAACATTGCTTGAATTGCTGCCCTTTAGTTTGCTATTCTGCAGATGTCATCCTTTGCACGCATTGAATGTGGAACAGTTGATGCTCCTTGTGCTACAAATTGGGCTGTGCACAATTCCTCTTGGACCAAAGCCTCCCATTTTTTTGGATGGGGGGGATTTTGTGCTTCCTGACACATGGGAATGTGCTGCAAACAGTCCCTTAGAGTAAACCAAAGGATGTCAGTATTGCTCCATCCAATCTGTGGTATGAGAAAGGTTTGGTGGATACACTTAAAAACACACACACACATAACAACACCACTGCTTTCAAGTATGAAAATCAGTACAAGTGTTCACTTAAAAGGAGGGAAATTTCCTTAGCGTGGTAAGGTTGCAAAGTCCAAATTTTGCCACCTGTCAACAAATAATTTAAATGGGCTATGGATGTATTCAATGTAAATATGTTCTGGATGTTAACATGCTATCAATTTCAGTTAGAAGAGGCATTCAAAGCAGCTCTGGTTCATATATACAAAATAAAAGAAAAACATAAAAAGGCATTATTATTACATGATAATGTAAACATTAAAAGAAAAATGAAAGAGCAGATTATTACCAGCTGAAGATCCTCTGAAGTAAAAAGAAAATGGGGAATTTTGCCATTTTCTTTCATATAAAGACAGATTGATACAAGAAAACTAATAAGAGAGGGATATATGGAGGCACAGATCATAGGTAGCCTGCCAATTAATTAATTAATTAATTAATTAATTAATTAGTTTATTTATTTATTCCCACATTCATTTTTATAAATAATTTGAGGCGGTAAATACCTAATGTTCCTTCCATCTCCCAATTTTTCCATAACTACAACCCCGTGAGGTGGGGTTGACTAATGGAGTTACTGGTCCAAAATCACCTATCTGACTTTCATATCTAAGGGCAGATTAGAAGGTATGGCCTTCCAATTTCTAGTCTGGTGCCTCAACTACTAGATCAAAATGGCGGTCTCAATTATATTTTTATTTGTCTATATGAACAATTAGTAAGTTCTGCACTAAATGGTTTCCTGAGTGGTTTTAATTATCTCCTCTGATTTAAATATTGATAGAAAAATAATATGTGGAAGAAATTTGGGAATGAGATTTGCTACCACTGAACTTTTGAAGGTGTATTGGGTTTTGGGACCCTTAACTGCCTCACCCCATTCTTATAGCAGCTGCAGAAATACATTGTTAATTTTCCTCTGTATAGTCAATAGATCTTAACTATCATAGATAGAGAGGGAGATATTCCATGAAAACAACTCTACTATAAACTTGAAAAAGTCAGATTGACATGGTAGCTAAGGCAGCAGGCCAGAACCAGGAGACCATGAATTCTAGTCCTGCCTAAAATACAAAGCCAACTGGGCCTAATCGTCAGTTCTAGGAAATAGGCAATGGCAAACCAAATGTTGCCAAGGAAACTCCAGGAACTTCAGGGTACACAAACTGAAAACCTGATCCATGTTGTTTTTTTAATCTGGGAAACCTAGGGTGACATAGTAGATATAGCCATGAATTATATACTTTGCTGTGAAGTAAACCTTACTGGACATAGCAAATTAGTTAGTAAACATGATCAAAGAATGACACTTTTGAAGTAGGACAATTCAAATTCAAATCCTTGCCCTTTACTTACCTCATTATCTAATCAACTCACAGGAATTAGGACAACAGTGCTCTAAGATTAAAAAGAAACATGCATATAGGCTGCCCTTAGCTCCCTCAGCCCCAGGTTGAAATACAAATAAATGAAAAGCAATTTGTCTGTATCTAACAGTTAATGAGGTATTTTCTTTCAGTTACTATCCCAGTTTTCGGAATATCCCCCTAAACACACACACACACACACACACACACATACAAATGCATAGACAACCCTTAGAATTAAGGTTTATTCCACCTCAATAAATTGAGTTTATAAATAAATTGACTTTATTTAATTGTTCATGTTATTTTATTTTGTCGTTTGATTTCATTATGATTTCATTACATTTGCCTTCCTTTTATTTATAATTATTGTAATTTTGATTGGTTGTATCAATCTAACAGACTAATCATTTCAATCCATATTTTACCTGTTTAAGGACAATTTTTTTGTTAACTATTCTATGAGTTTCTAATAATTTATCACAATACAAGATGGATGGATGGACGGATAATGAATGAATGAATGAATGAATGAATGAATGAATGAATGAATGAATGAATGAATGAATGAATGAAGTTCTGGGGTCCTCTATTTCACAGCATACATTTCGGATTCTTGATCCTATTTTCTTCAAGGCACAAAACAGGCATTTTTCTTCAAGCCTAATATTACACTTTTCATGATTCTCAAGGATGGGCATTGCATAAGTCATACTAAATATTTCTATGAAGCTGTTGTTGCTATTTATCTTGTCTGAGATTTAAACAGCTGTGAGTTTCTGTAAATTCACCACAAAGTTAGCTAAGCATTTAAGAAGTTTCCAGCAATCTTTAATATGCCTCCATTTTGAAACAGCAACTTACCTGCTTCCACACTTGCTCACTGTCGGTGTGAGGTGGAACACCCTCTTAAAGTGATATCGGTGCTACAGATTTTATTAAAAGAGCTAATAAACACTGTAATTTGAAGTAGAATAATTCATAATTTTGTTGCTTGAGCCACAGGATGGCTTGTCAATTCAAAGCATAGATCCAGAAACAGTGTATGAAGGAACTTATTATATTAGGATGCTAGATGGCTGCAAATACCTTGATAACCACTGACTAGATCAGACATGGGCAAACTACGGCCCGTGGGCCACATCCGGCCCATTGGGCTTTTTAATCCGGCCCGCTAAACTAGTTACTAGCAGAAGAAAAGTCCCAGAAGAAAACTTTCTTTTTTCTCTCCGTGGTAGGAAAAAAAAAAGAGAGAGAAAATCTGGGAATCTGATTTCGCTGAAGGGTCTGATACAATTCCTATGCTAGATGAAACACTTCCTTATTCATGAGGAATTGTAAGTCAAGCTTTTCCCTATTGCATTTGTGAAGACAAACAACAAACTTTTATGGTTCAGTAAGTGTAGCTCAGACATGGACAAACTACAGCCTGCGGGCCACATCCAATTTATATTAGTTCACACAAACACACCATTCTCCTATTCTGTCAAATTTTAAAAACCATTGTGGCCCACGAGTCAAAAAGTTTGCCCACCCCTGGACTAGATGAAGGCAAGCATAGACTTTTCAGTATCTTTTTTTCTGCCATGTAGTTATTATCTACATTTTGCAGTTCAGATTTAGTGTGCTTGTTACTGCAATGGGATACTTTGTTGTTATTTGTGACTGAATACTCAGTACAGATAGTCCTCAATTTACGACCATTTTTAAGAAAGATTCAAAGTGACGACCTTGAAAAAAGAGACTTACAACCTGTATTTGCATGTATGAATGTTGTACATACCCATGGTCTTGTCATTGCAATTCGGACACTTGACAATGAGCTGTCATTTGTGGCATCCTGCCAGTGGTGAAATGCAGCCTGGTCGCACCAGTTCTGCCGTACCGGTACCGGCAACAAAGCTTGGCCCCACCCATCCGCCCCTGACAATATTTGGGCCCTCCCACCTGTCCCTGCCCTTTCCTGCCCTATATTCCCTTCTCTTTTTTTTTTGTTTTTACTCACCTGAACTGGGCAGAACAGCTGTTCTGCGTGCCTCCGCAGCCTTCCCAATCACCCAGCTGCCTCCAGAATGGAAAAACAAGGAGTTTAGAAGCCACGCAGCAGCAAAATGAGCACGCACCAAACCGGTAGCAAAATTTGGTTAGATTGCACTACTGCATCTGTGGTCATGTGATCACATTTGTTATCATTTTTGCCAATTTCAAGAAAAAACACTCCCATTGGAGAAGCCTGATTTGTTAATGACTGTAATGATTCACTTAAGGACTTCCATACAAATCGTCTAAAATAAGGTCCAAATTAGTTTATGACCACAACAAATTATAATGGAAATTTCCATCCCAATTATGGTCATAAATCCAGGTTTACCCATAGTTATTGAATGTCACCCTTCCCTTAAGAATGTTACTGCTTTCTCCAGAAAAAAAATCTGAGAATAAATACATAGTTTGTAATGGTTAAATAGTCTTCTCAGTTGCGTGCATGAAAAGGAAAGAACATTAGCCTCTGCTTGGCTTCTATTATAGGCAAAAAACCTGTGGTTGGATGCCAGGTTATATTTTTAACATTAACTTTTTATATAGAAAGTACTACATTGGGAAAAAAAATCTGGCAGTTGTTCTGAGATACTCTCCAAATTAGGTCACTACTCCTGACAGAGTCAAATTCACATTTTCTTCTGCCTTTACTGTTTTTCTACAGGATTTCCCTCCTCCCACTACCTCTTCCCAGAGGGATCTTAGTAGGGCAAATTGAATATCACAGTGCCATCAAACATACGTGCATATCCATTGCCCTAATCCTTTTGGAGGGAAGGAAGTTTATGAAGGGCAGAAAAAGAAGATCTAATACACCAAAGAAATTATAAGGACAAGATAAGAAAAATGGACTTGTTTCATCATGTCTTCGAGTTGAGGAGGTGTATCATCATGCAAAATTGATGGGAAATTGATGATATTAGTCTTATTTTTGCTTCTGTCATTTTGTATTTTTTTGGTTGTTTGTTCCGAGAGTGCACTTGAATGTGGTCAGTTATAAAAGCTGTTAAATAAATAAACCCTTCTATCATCATTATTTACTATCTCTCTGCATATTATTTTATACTTTATAATAAAATAATATATGCAAACACAATCCTTTTTATTCTTTGAATTCCTCGAATTTACAGATCAATTCCTTCCAACCATATTTATCTGATACTTTCCTTTCTGTTGACCCACCCACTGACTTTTTCTATCCACATGCATGCTGTATTTATTCATTTTCATTATTTATTCTCTTCATAAGATGAAACCGTGTCCCTCTACTTCTTTTCTTCTGGTCCTCTTTTACCCACATTCATTCAGTACCCAATCATTCTTTAATATATTTCTTCTTGTTTTTTAGACAGCCATATATTAATTTCTACATCCAACTTATTTTTGTGTTTCTCCATACTTACTCAGTTGTCGTATAATAAAAGGGGCAGAAGCACAGTATTATATATAGTCATTGTCACGTCTTTCAGTATTCACACTTTGCAGTACCATATACTAAGTACATTTCTAACAGGATTTTCATGTGATAATATTGCTTCATTAATTTTCACGTCTACATTGAACCAAAATGCAATTCTTCTACTTTCATATTTTTATTTTATAATTTATACATATTTGGCAATCAGTCAGTATTTTTCCCTTGGCCTTTCATACATACTGTACTGTATAGCCATGGGAACAAAATTTGCTTGGCAATTCACCCACACTTAGGATTAAGTATATGTATGTTGCACCCTCTTACTGTCTCCCCACGAATTACACCCACTGGGTCCCTGCAGGCCTTGGACCTGCTTCCTACACCTGTTGGGTCCCACCCTCCCCACCCCATACCCAATCACTAATTGGTCATTTAATTTTATTGCAGATTTCTTTCTTCACCTCTCCTTCATCTTTGCAAGCTCAATGACTGCATCTCAGAAGTGGACACTCTTTTGGGAGCCCACTTAGTGCCCACTTCTGAAATGGTGTCATGTGGCCTAGAGATGATGAGGGAAGTGACCTGTTCCCTTTCAAGATCCAGAAACTTATTACAGGAGTGGGCTGAAAAGGTCCCATGGGCCTGCAAGGACCCATGGGTTGGTAAAGCAGGCCCAAAGTTTGTGGGAACACTTAGGGGTTTAAGCAGAGCATGGGGTGCCTCAGGTGGTAGTGGAGGTCATGGGAGGCCCCTTGGCATGCAGGCTTGGGCCTTCATTAGTTTTCCCAGAGCATACCCACCTTGGAGGCACTCCATTTTCCACAATGGCTGACACAATTACTTAATGACCACGTCAGGGAAAGCAGGGATAGTGGTCATTAAGCAAGGAGTTCAGAGGGTGCCTCCCTTAAAAACTATCACAACTTGTGACTATATAATGGACAGGCTTATTACTGTCATACATCAAGCAGTGTTCACATTCATGCTCCTGTATTTGGATGTTCAGCCAACAATACACCATTTTCTGCACATAAAAGTGCATGTTACATTTATGTTTCCAACCAATATACATCATAATACCCACAAATATTCATTATACATTTATTCAAAATCTACATGAGGCAATTGAATATCATTTTCTTAACCCTAGCTTAAACTGTAATATCAGTTATATAATATGCATTAACATATTACATGTTAACCTCAGGGAAGGGTATTCCTGTACCTTTGAGTCATAGCAAGGGAAATATAACAATTCCTAAGTGGCATAGTATGCTACCAAGACCAAAAGCAAGAATCAGATTATTTGACAAGAGGCCATGTTTATCTCACTTGTATCAATTCACCTTCTCAATCATCAAAGAGCTTATATAACTATTGTCCGAAGTTGAATATTTCCTTTGTACAATTTAGCACCAGAAAAAAGATTCAGCGGACCCATAAAAAGAATCAAACAACAGCATTTAGAGGTGTGTGTTTTTTTAAACTTAAAGGAATGCTTAATTTTTAAAAAGAGAAGTGTGGATTTCTGCTCTCTGGAACCTAGGGTTGTTTTGTTTTTGTTTTTTAATTTAGAATATTTTCCCCCAAAACCCCTTTTATAGACTTGGGGGAAGGAAAGAAGAAGAAAGTAAGAAGCGAAAAGAAAGAAGAACCCACAAATCTATGCCTGTTCTACTTTCCTTAGTAATTTACATTTTCCACAATATGAAATTAACTTGACCTAAAAATGATTATAAGTTTGCTTGGTGTAGTGGTTAAGGCATCAGACTAGAAAACAGGAGACAGGGAATTCTAGCCCTGCCTTAGGTTTAAAGCCAGCTGGGTGACCTTGGGCTAGTCACTAGGAAGGAGACAATGGCATACCACTTCTGAAATCTTACCAAGAAAACTGCAGGGACTTGTCCAGGCACTGATTTGAAGACACATACACACACACAAACCCTGATCTCATATAATTAAAATTAAGCCCTGGCTGAAATTGAGGGTATACACTCATCACTTTGTCACTAAAAATGGTCACTCTGGTTAGAAAAGATCTAGACAAACGAAAAGTCATTTCATGTAGAATATAAGATCATAATTAGAAGTATGCAGTATGTTTCAGAAAAAGCTAATCACAGAAGGGGAAAGCAAGCTGGAGCATAAATAGTTTGCTTTATTATTCACCTCAGGAACAGCCACATGTATACCCTGAGAGAAAGTGGGGGGAAGGAGAGGGGGGGAAATAAAAGTGTCACAGGCACACAGATCCCCTGAAGCTTGAAGAATGCTCTCTGCATCATAGTGCAAAGGTAGCATAAAGCTCTGATTAAGCCTGGCATTTTTGGAAGATACACGTTGGAAGCAAGACAGAACAAATGTCGTCTGTGGCTGGAGTTTTATTCTCCCTGTCAGTAAAGAAGGTCCTTTTCTCCTCCTGAACAGTAACCTACTTTTACCTTCTACTCTCTCTCATGAAACTTCTCTGTACACAAGTTGTAATTAATTCTACCACCACCATTTATTCTGTCATGCAAAAACCACAGTGGTTTTAGAATGAAGCCAGATCCTTAGCAGGATAGTTTTCTTTGCTTAATGCAGATCTGATAGGCAGATATGAGCCTGCTGCAGAGGAAAAACAAAAAAATGAAAAACAGAGCTGGGTGTCACTATCCCTAAGTTTGTAGCAAAGTCAAAGGTGTGAATCAGAATCACGACAATAATATTTTTCTTTTAGATATATGAAATGTTTGTCCCCTTGTCTTAGATACTTACACCCACCCAACAGAAAACGGAATATGACCTTCTGAGTATGGGTATTCACCAATGATAAATATTTTTGATCTGCATCTCATTCTGAACCTTCAGAAAACAAGCTAATGTAGTCAGTCTAGTCCATTTTGCCTGAGATCCAAATCATAACTTTGCTTTAGAAAACAAAACAAACATAATAACAACAACAACAACAACAACATAGTTATTAACCATAATGGGGAGGGGAGAATTAACAACCTATGCTTCTGTTCTTTATGTTTTTAACAAATTTTGAATGGATGAAATCTGACAGCTATAGCATTTGGAGGCATGGGTTTTTTGTTTTTTTAAAAAATGAGCTTTTAAAAACCGTTTTTTCTCTGTACAACCCTTCATGATGTGGTACTTTATTTGGCAATGATAAATCTGATTAATGAATATTCTACATGAATATTAGTGCCTTATGATCTATTTTTCACCTTAATTCAAAACTTTAATTTTATTCACTTATCACCAGGACTCAGTTCATTTTTCAGTAAGTAAGTTCATTTCTGAGGGAAAAATAGGGGAAAAAAATAACACAGAAGAGAGAACATGAATAAAGCCTCTCTCAGCCGATTTCTTTTCCCCATCGTTAAGCCTAGATTAAGGAAGAAATGTTTCTAAGTTCACTGTGGGTTTCAGTAGACATTAACTCTTGACATATCTATTATTTTTATATAAATTACACATTATTTTTGCTTGCTTTTGTTTTGTTACTTTTGATAGTTCAATATGATTACTATTCTTCAAGTTGTACAGTGTATTGGTTATTAATCTTTCATATTTAAACGGACGTCAATTGTTTTATGAAAAAAAGTCTCCTAATTAATCTTGAAACAAAAAAAACATTTTTTCCAACAATGTGTGCATTCTGTTATTACTTCCACAAGTGTCAGTAAATTTTAAGGACAGTGCACACAGAAATAATGCTGACAAAAATTTGTACTACTGGGACTGATAAGTTCTAACTGCAGCTGAAACAAGCCCTATAATTATGAAAACAGTCTTCCTCAAAACCAAACCAAGAAACAGGTCCAAATAACGAGGGAGATTGTTATCACAGTCTTTCCGTAAACCCATTCAGATCCTAATAAAAAGAGAGCAAGCTAACTAGGACAAATCATAGTTCCATTTATTATATGCATTCATTACAAAAATGTGTATACCATCTGATTCAATAGGTAGCCCACAGAATTTACAGCCATACATTCTATATAAAATATAAACAATATAACAATAGTCTGTATATAAATTATAAACTAAATGCTACCTATCATTTTGTCTGCCTCCATAAAGCAAAACCATCGCAAAGCTGCTACCCATCATTAAAATTCTGCTCTACCAAATGTTCTTTAGTAGAAAACTGTTTCCCCAGATTCTGAAGGACAATAAGATAGAGGCCAGTCCTGGCTTCTGAGTCTAGGTCTGAATGCCACAAATGGCATTTTTGTTTGTTTTGCTCATTTAGCTGGAAAATGCCCATCCTACTTTTTTGGTGTTTTTGTTCTCTCTTGTTCTCCCTCTGTTTCTGTAAATAATATTTTTGCCAATCTAAGAAGGGAGATGGGAAGAAGTATTGCAAAGTATACTATTCTCTTTTTTAAAAGCAACATAAAAAGAGGTTTTTTTATGGAAGGTCAAAAAAACATAACATTAATTCCATAATACATCAATAACCAAAGAACTACCTGTGTTTCCCTGAAAATAAGACCCAGTCTTATATTTTCGGGGGCTCCAAAATAAACACTAGGCCTTATTTTCGGGAGATGGCTTATTGTTTTTTTTTTTCATGAATGGGAGGCCCAGTTCTTCTGTTTGCTTGAGACCACAACAAAGCAGGAAAGCCAAGACACGGTGGGACAGAGTGGGTGGGCAGGTGTGGAGGCTTGTCTTCATATCTCTCACATTTCACGTGGTCCATGTGCCTCATTGGGATTGCCTGCCTCCCTACTTCACCTTTGCCTCCATCATCTGTGTGAAGACGAGCTTCCCATGGCAGGCTGCCTGCTTCAGCCCACCAACTCTCGGCTTTCCTGCATCCCACATGATGCATCAGGACCTCTGCCTCTGTCTGCTGTTTGGACAAGTAATTAACTCACCTGCACTGTGTAGACTGCTGCTGTTGCTCCCAAACACCATCAGACACAGTACCCTCACTGCCTCTGGTGTTGTCCATGTCCTCTGATGACAAATTTAACAAGGGCTTATTTTTGGGATGCATCTTATTTTAGGGGAAATGGTACATGTGTGCTCACAGATATATATATCTGCACACACTATAATGCATTAATTATGGCAGCAGTCAGAGTGGCACAGTATTGCAGGCTAATTCAGCTCACTGCCAGGAGTTTGATCCTCAGCAGCTCAAACTGACTCAGCATTCCATTCTTCTGCATAAAATGAAAACCCAGATTGTTGGGTGCAATCCGCTGCCTCTGTAAACCACTTAGAGAGTGCTGTCAAGCAGAGTTCCCCAATCTTTCTGCCTGTGTGGCCAGGCGGGGGGGGGGGAGCGGATGG
>JANHFJ010001306.1:40285-50447 GCA_032468195.1 Cerberus rynchops | reverse complement strand
GTACCATGTATGACTGTGTATGTGACCAATAAATTTGAAATTGAAAAATTGTATAGTTAACTTCTGTTTCCCTTTTGTATGTGCATGTGCCTTTAAACCAGTATTGATCACTGATGATTGCTAGACAAGACCCTACAGTTTTCTTGGCAAGATTTCAGAAGTGATTTCCCATTGCCTCCACTTAAGGATAAGAGAGAGTGACTCACTGGCCCAAGGATATTACACATTAAACACTATTAAAGCACTATGAAACAGCATATAAGTCTAAGTGCTATTGCTATTATGTATTTGCATCAGGATGTCAGAAACAAATACATAGGTGATGGTATCATGACACACATTCTGTTTGTTCCTTTCCCTTCCTATAGATGCCTTTGTTTTCACCTAGGTCTGCCTCAAGGAAACTACAGTACTAAACATACAAGCCAACTGTGATTTTAGCTTCTCCTCTCTCAGAAATGTTTTCATCATCATAATTTTACCTGGTCAGTGTAAGCATAACCATGTGATTTTATGTTTAAGAAATATTTATGAAATATTTGTGGTAATAATGGTAATAATTGCCTATTCTGTTCTCCGTGTTGCACCTTGTATATTATTTTCATGTAAAATTCTATTACCTTATGATAGATGAATAATCTCAAATATCAGCAAGCTTCTAGACGTAATCACGGTATATGGGGAGACTGAATTTTAGTAAATAAATATTTAACTAGAAGATGTTTGCAAGTTAAAGACCTGCTTATATTGTCATATTCTTGAAGAGCAGCATAAGTTACTTTCCTTTTATTTTTTTCCAGAATTCTCTAACATTGTATTTTCCAAATCATAATAAAGCAAATTTTTCTTCCAACCCATCAGCATACCTAGACACTTATACATGCATACATAAAATTAAATTTTATTTTGTGAACTGCCCAGAAGCAGTCAGAGTCAG
This sequence comes from Cerberus rynchops, assembly GCA_032468195.1. Taxonomy (NCBI): domain Eukaryota; kingdom Metazoa; phylum Chordata; class Lepidosauria; order Squamata; family Homalopsidae; genus Cerberus; species Cerberus rynchops. The sequence goes on along the minus strand of JANHFJ010001306.1, from coordinate 49,510 downwards.
ATGACATCAAAACTTAATTAAAAAAATCAAATCAAATTTACATTTGAATTAACAAAAAGGACTTAATTAACAAAGTGGTTAAACTGTATATTTTTGAATTAAAACGTACATGCCTTTGCTTAACTATCTTATAATTTATAATATATATGTATATATGTACGTACATACATATGTATCTGTCTGTCTGTCTGTCTGTCTGTCTGTCTGTCTGTCTGTCTAGGAGACACCCACAATATATACACACACACAAAACTGCTTTTATCCTTCAGATTTACAAAATGATTATTGCTCAAGAGTTTTGCACCAATTATGTATTCAGTTTACCTTCTTCCTGTCTTTCAAATAAATTTGACTATTGCCATGTATTTCTTTCTGTTTCTGTTATCATTTATGAGAAATCAATGTGTTTCATGTTGTTCAGTAAAAGAATGCTGTTCTGTCCAATAGCTGTAAATGAAAGGATATTTAAGCTTCAAATCTTTTTCACTCAAGCATGAAAACAGCATTGGTGTTCCTGCTGGCAAACAGCATGGTTTCTAAACGATGAAGGTCCACTCATTGCAGGTCCACATCAAATTATTTACTTGGGGGAAAAGCATGAATACCATAAAACACGGGGAAAAACTTTTCACATAACCACTTAAAATCACAGTATGGAAGGAAAATAATGATATTAATTTATTGAATTGGGATTAGGAATAGCTTTGTCTAAAAAGGATATTAATTTTTTCTTAATTTAAGCTTTTTTCTTAAAGAATATGACATTATTTTGATTTATACCTTTATGTAGGTGCCAATTTTTATTGGCCATATACAGTGTATCACAGAAGTGAGTACACACCCTCACATTTTGTAAATATTTAAGTATATCTTTTCATGTGACAACACTGAAGAAATGACACTTGTCTACAATGTAAAGTAGTGAGTATACACCTTGTATAACAGTGTAAATGGGCTGTCCCTTCAAAATAATGCAACACAAGTAAGTCGTGGCATGCTGCCAAGAACCTTTAGCTGTTACATTGTAATAAGAGATAATGAAGAGGCAATTTCTGTAAGCAGGGCAATAAAGATTAGATTAGAAACAACACCAGAATGTTTCTTTCCTGCCTTCCTTAAAGGATTAACCCTGTAAACTGGAAAAAAAACAAAAGGAGATTTCCAAACACTGTTCACTAACTCTGCTCCTGAACCATGCTTAGCTGTTCCTCAGTTGTCCCAAATTCATGGCAGCCATTTTAGGCTGCCTCTTCACCTTGCTGTGGCATAGAGGGAAAAAAGCCCAGGAGCACAACAGGAGAGTTGTGGTTTCTCCTCAACCTCACAGGATGCCCCTCCTTTGCTTCTTCTAACAACTGGTTCTCCAAACTGCTTAGAAAATTAACTACAGATTCTAGCAAATAGGCACAGACCAGTTAAATCCCACCTCTGCAGTGCTGGAAAATAATGGTGGCCACACAAAATATTGACACTTTGGGTACCATTTGAACATTATCACTTAGGGGTGTACTCACTTTTGTTGCGAACAATTTAGACATTAATGGCTGTATGTTGTGTGGTTTTGGGGGGACAGCACATTTTCACTGTTATACAAGGTGTATACTCATTACTTTCTATTTACACCTGAGACCTTGTACCACTAACAAGTCACATGATACCAGGGAGGGGAAACAGCTACTTGGGTGCCACTCAGACATTATCACTTATTTTGAGGGGCAACACATTTATACTGTTATACAAGCTGTATACTCACTGCTTTACATTGTAGCCAAGTGTCATTTCTTCAGTGTTATCACATGAAAATATATACTTAAATATTTACAAAATGTGAGTGGGGTGTACTCACCTCTGTGATATACTGTACATAAAATACTGTTTGGTACAATTGAGTGGTGTCCCAGGTTTTTGGAGCTCAGATCACATAGCCTTAGTCAAACAAGATATATATTTCTAAATACTGGGGAAGTGAAGGCCAAATCTACCTCTCTTGGAGAATGTTTCTTAGTTACTCTCTTTTCATCATATCAAATAGCTGAGCTCCTGACAGTGGGGATATCTTCAAAAGAACCTCACTTGCTGATTGAAGTAGCCAGGAAGGTTCATAATGAGAGAGGAAATCCCTCAGGAATTGGGAGAAAAATCTGCATTTCATGAGGATAGATTCAAGAAATTCCTCTAAGGTGGCGGGAACTCCCAGCTTATCCCTGGGCTTTCAGGAGTAACATGTTGCTTTAACTAAGAGACAGAAGTTTTTCAGAAAGGAACACAACAACCTGGATTGGTGCTAACTCAGTTAAGACTAACATTGATATCATTTAATGGGCCAAAACAATGCACAGTTGTGAAAATTTACGCCAGCAATTAAGTAGTTTTAAGAAAAGCTAAAGTGCATACAACAAAATGTAGTTGTGTATCACCAAGCTAAAGAAAAAAAATAGTTTCAATCAATCAATCAATCAATTAATGAATCAATTAATTAATTTTTATTCAGTCAAAGACCAAAAAATGAAAAAAATATTGGCTAAGAAGGATATTTCAACTTTTCTTAAAGTGGAACACTTAGATAAAAATACCTTCTTGGTGATGGCCCTTCTTTGTGGAACATTATTCCCTCCCAGGTACAATTGGTACCTACCTGTAGTAGGACAGGGCATCCCCTACCCTGAAGACAGGACAAGAAGCAATGGATGAAAAGTAATCAAGAAAAGAAGCAACCTAGAAGTAAGGAGACATTTCCTGGCAGTTAAAACAATTAATCAGTGGAACGGCTTGGCTCCAGAAGTTGTGCGTGCTGGAGGTTTTCAAGAAGACACTGGACAGCCATTTGTCTGACATGGTATAGACTCTCCTGCTTGAGCAGGGGGTTGGACTAGATGACCACCAAGGTCCCTTCCAACTCTTCTATTCTATTCTATTCTATTCTATTCTATTCTATTCTATTCTATTCTATTCTATATTCTCCCGTTTTCTATTCTATTCTATTCTATTCTATTCTATTCTATTCTATTCTACTCCATATTTTCTATTCTATTCTATTCTATTCCATTTGCTATTCCTATTCTATTCTATTCTATTCTATTCTATTCCATTCCATTCCATTCCATTTGCTATTCCTATTCTATTCTATTCTATTCTATTCCATTCTGCCTGTCCATGGGCCAATTCAATCACCTATCCCTTTCAGAAGTCTTGAGTTCTGCATTAGAAGTCGGCAAGCAACTATGTGACTTGCATGGCTTTCTTCCTTTGAATGAGAGAAGAAGATGCTTTTAAAGCTCTGTTTGAGTAGCAAGCAAAGCTGAATATGGATAAACACAGTATGAATAAAAACAAAAGCCATTCTCTGATGACTAAAAGGGGTGGGGGGAGGAAGAAGCAGCATTACAGCAGCAGGAGGTCTCAGGAGTGTGGTCCCAAATGACACGAAGGCTGTTTACTTGTTTTTCTGAAAATGAACACAAAAGCGCCAAGAAGCAAAACCCTTAGATGGATATGACCACCGTCTGATCAGAGGTTAGCAACAGAAGTGTGCCAGGAGGGTTATTGTTTTTGTTGTTGTTGTTCATTTTTTTTCTTTCCCCCTTTCTGAAATGTTAATGCACGCTTTCCTCTTTTGTGATCAACGAAATAGTGCAATGTCAATACAGGCTTTCTCGGTAGCTAGAGAGATCAGACCGTATATAAACAATAACCGCTCTCTAGAATAATACCAACATTTTGGACTGTAACTAGAGGGTTTCTGGGGGCCTCTAACCTTCCAAAAGTTCCAGAGGTTTCCCAAGAAGGCTTGTAAAGGCACACTTGTCCTTGGGCATTGGGCATCCAACTTGGTCTTCTTCCAAAGTATCCATGGCAGGTCAACGTTCCTCTCATAAGAATAGAAGGAATAGAATAACAGAGTTGGAAGGGACCTTGGAGCTCTTCTAGTCCAACCCCCTGGTCAGGCAGGAAACCCTAGACCACTTCAGACAAATGGTTGTCCAATCTCTTTTTGAAAATCTTCCAGTGTTGAGGCCTTTACAACTTCTGGAGGCAAGTTGTTCCACTGGTTGATTGTTCTGACTGTCAGAAAACTATTCCTTAGTTCTAAGTTGCTTCTCTCCTTGATTAGTTTCCATCCGTTGCTTCTTGTCCTACCTTCAGGTGCTTTGGATAATAGTTTGACCCATTCTTCTTTGTGGTAGCCCCTGAAATATTAGAACACTGCTATCACGTCCCCCTTAGTCCTTTTTTTCATCAGACTAGACATCTCCAGTTCCAGCAACCGTTCTTCATATGTTTTAGCCTCCAGTCCCCTAATCATCTTTGTTGCTCTTCTCTGCACTCTTTCTAGATCTCAACATCTTTTTTACATCGTGGCGCCCAAACTGGATGCAGTATTCCAAGTGTGGCTTTACCAAGGCATTATAAAATGGTATTAACACTTCATGTGATCTTGATTCTAACCCTCAGCCTAGAACTGTGTTAGGTGTGGATTTCAGTTCAATTCAATTCAAACCCTAACCCTAACCTTTGTTTCATAAGTAGCTGCTACAAATAATCCTCTACTTACAACCATTCACTTAGCGACCATTCAAAAGTTACCCTGCACTGAAAAATGTGACTTACAACCCACCCTTACACTTACAACCATCGCAGAATCCCCAGGTGACATGATCAGAATCCATGTTCTTAGCATCTGGCATGTATTCACAATGGCTGCAGCATTCTTGGGTCACCTGATCACCATTTGCAACCTTCCCAGATTGGTTTCTGACAAGCAAAGTCAACCAGAGAAGGTGAATTTGCTTAATGACTGCTTGATTTACTTAATAACTGCACTCATTCTCTTAACCACCATGGCAAAAAAAAAAAAAGAAGAAGCCGGTAAAAATCAGACGGGACCTAACTACTGCCTTGCTTAGAAATGGAATTTCTGGTCTCATTTGTACATAAATCAAGAACTACCTGTAGTTTCTTATGCCTCCTATGCTTAATTCAGCACAGATTTGGGAATGTTAACACCTTCCATACACTTTTGCCCAGTTATCCAACACTTAAAACACTTAGTGATTGCTCTGCTATCAATTTCTACCCACAACTGCTTGTTTAATTGCAGATTCCTTTATATGTTTGCTTTTGAAAAAAAATCTTATTCAATTTATATCCAGCCTATTATCTTAACTTATTAAAACAGGTTTGTCATATTGTAATTTGTTTATGATAAAATCACTTATTTGATCACAAACAATATATTTTCTGTTGTAACTCTGGTACTTTATTTGGTGTAAGCAAATGAACTGGGATAGAAAAGTAAACTAGTAGGAATAAAGTAGTAAATTAGGAACAAGTTTCGAAAATAACAAAATCTTCCTGCATTTCTGTGAGACTAAAAGACGTTAGAGCACATAAAGTCATAGAATGTTGTCCAAGTACTTAAAATTTAGCCAATTCATCCTATGGGTTTTTAACAGATCAATAATCAATTAAATCTGCATGCACTTGCTTGTGAAGGAAACAAATGTACTTTTTAATTTGTTTTTGTTTTGTTTTAGATTATTTATCCTTTGCAGCAAGTGCAAAGATGTTTGTTTTGTAAATATTTATATTTATTTCTAATCTAGATTATTCAGGAATTGTATTTAATATAATTCATTGACCTCTGGTTAGCTTCTTTCTTAAGATGTGCTGTTTCATATATTATGTACTTTCTGACAGTAATTCCCAAACTGCATGCCATTCCATGCTAAAATCTCACAAGAGGATGCCACTGTGCTGAAAAAAAAAATTCAATAAGGGTGCCCTGTTGTATTTTCCATCCTGGCCTTGGAGATTGTCTCTTTCTGAATCTGCATCAGCCTGACTGAAGAAAGTCACCAAAGCAAACCGCAAGATGGAATGTGCCATGCCAAATCTGAGCAAATGTAGGCCAACCCTCAAATATTTTTCCTTCTTGATGAATGGGGGAAGTACAACTTTTTGAAGGGGCCACAATAGCCACAGATGTAGGAATCGTTAGAGCATTTTAAATCCATAGGTGTAATGGAATGTGATAATGACCTTGGATGGCAGATGGGAAGTGTTGAGAAGAGAGTCTGCAAGACATTTTAGTAAATGGTCAGATAAAAGTGGGAGGAGCCCACAACTGACCAACAGGAAGAGGAAAAAAAATAGCTACCCTAATGTAGACAGTGGGAAACTTTTACTTTCACACTTCCTTACAATAAAGTAATATTAGCTCATAATTCTAGCAATTGTCTAATCTTCTTGGGAAGGTATCAATAGGATTACTCTGCCTTAAAATTATTTTTCTCCCAAAATAGTTCTTCAGGAGTGTGATGGGATATGTAGCTGAAGGAGAAGGCACTTAGAAAAGTTGACATTAGCACCTCAGTTTCCCAGGGAAGAGAGAGCATATTCCAGAAAGGGGCCCTAGAAAAGTGACTGCGCAGTCCTGAACTGATGGTTGGGGTGAGGGGAGGAAATGGTTCGGGATAACCCCACTCTAGAATCTTCCATGGTATATGTGTTAGGTTAGAAGGTTATAGCTTTAGTTTGGCAAGACTGTCTATTAAGTGTAAGCAAATAAAGAAATGGACTTGAGTAGATTTCACTGTATCGTCTCTGGGATTGGCCCTTACATGGAGATTGAATTATGCTGGATTTCCTCCTTAAGTTTTTTTTAAAGCTAGCATTAACAGGAGATCTTCCATTTCCAAATTAATCAAGAAGGTTCTCCTTCCATTGCTAAAACTAGGAGGGTCAGTGAAGGAGAATTCAGCTTTAGTAGTGTCAAATGCCAGGTCACAAAACCCACGGCTTTATCAGATACGAAGTTAGTTCAAGAAAGAAAAAGTGAGAACTGTTCATTTTTAAAAGATGTTATGTTTTTGAGATCTGGTCTCTGGAAGTATTCTCTTAGTCCTTGGGAAAAAAAACCCTGCACATAACATTCGCTGACATTTTCTACCCTTACCATGCCTGCTATTAATTCTGCTTGAAATAAAGGAGTTCAGCCACTGTGATATTTCTATGTCAAAGGATGCAGACATTCAGTATATAAGTGGACATGAGATAACGATTGGTTTCTTCATTGCAAAGCAAATGGAAAAAAAAAAGAAATCCCTTTTTGTGCAGTTGGTTATTGATGTATATATTCATAAAAAGTATGAACCAAAGTTTAGAATTTTTGGCCTGCATTTGGGGTTTATCTCTCCTGCTTATTTCTACCCCATCCTCTAAATCATTTGCAGAATAAAAATGGGTGCCATTAGCTCCTGTTTTGAGAAGACAACCCAGAATTAATGAAAGCCTCAGGGAAGAGCTTACTTCACACGATCCAAAATGAGATTTTTGAATTATGGCATCAAGATATATTTAAGGGTGGGAAGGGACACTAGTTCTTTGGAAGATACATCAGAGCGAAAAGAATATTATTCAATTGTACTAGTAAGAGGGAAGGGGCACACTGACAGAATTAAAATGTTGCTGTTCTCTCCCCCCCCCCTTACTATGTACAACTCAGAAGAACAATCATTTATTAAACTGATTGTTCCCAGGTCTCTTTCTTTCCAAACTTGTTAGTTATGCCTCTGCCAGAATTCCTTGACAAGTATTGCCTTTGGCTGGTTGATAATTTTGGGAATTGCAGGATCAATAATTAGGCTGGCTAGGGAATTCTGGGAGTTGAAGTCTACACATCTTCAAGTTGCCAACAATGAGAAACACTGTAGTAGAGAATGCCAGATGATGAAAAATGCACTTAATGATCATGAATAGATCTGGTTGCAGTTTTCTAAATTTCATGTGCAACAGCTGCCATTTTAACTAAATTAAACCATATTACTTCCTCTTTAAAACTTTGCAGGAGCAGATGAAAAACCTTGATATCCCCTGGCTCAGGGGAGTCAATCTGGGTGCTCGTGGGCCAAATGTTTCATGTTCAGGCCACACCCACCCCAGCTCAGTGAAGGGGAAAACGTTGTGATATGTCATGTGACGGCAACATAATGCCATGAGTTTAACACCTGTGCCCTAACTTGTAGAAGTTGTCAAACTCTGGAAGCGCAAGTGTTTAGGTGGCTCTACAATATAAACTTATACAGATATGTCAGACTTCTTTTTGAAAGACAACCCTCTCTTTTCTGAGTATAAATCCCTAAAGTAGAAAGAAGAAGGCCTCATAGATGTCCATCAATAGTTGGCTAGACAATACATTCAGCAGTTAGACTCATGGGCCCCAAGCCTTTCCTAGTATAAGGAGATATAACTTTAATTTCTATTTAAAACATTATTTATTTTCAATCTCAGTATGTTAATTACGTACTCTTTACATAATTCTTTAATTACATATTCTTTTTTTCCACTGCACATATTGGATGAGTGAATGTTAACCTGGCAGAAAAGATATGTTGATCATGAAATGATTGAATAAAGCAATCTGGATCCACCAAGTTAAAAACTTGTAACAGGTTGTAGAAGGGGAAAAAATAATGATTTGAAAGATTAGAACAGCCTTCAGAGTTCTTATCATAGCCAATACTTTGAAAGCAATACATATAAAAAGGTGATACACAATGGAAATTCTATACAATGAGCCTAATAATGTTCCTTGACTCCGTTTAATTTTTAGGCATCTTTTCATCAAAACTCCTAAGTGTACATCCTGGCTGATTCTACTTTTTGTATTTTGAAGCTCTAATCACAAATGAACCCCTAGTTCACTCTTTGATAGAATAGAATAGAATCCTTTATTGGGCAAGTGTGATTAGGCACACAAGGAATTTATCTTCGGTGCATATGTTCACAGTGTACAGTACATTAAAGGAAACAGTACATTCGTCAGGAATCATAAGATACAACACTTAATGATAGTCATGGGGTACAGATAAGCCGTCAAATCATATTAGGAGACAATAATATAAATCATAAGGGTACAAGCAACAAGTTATAGTCATAGTGGCATGGGCGAGTGATGAAATGATGGGAATAATAGTAATGCAGACTTAATAAATATTTAGACAGTGTTGAGGGAATTATTTGTTTAGCAGAGTGATGTCATTCAGGAAAAGCTGTTCTTGTGTCTAGTTGTCCTTGTGTGCAGTGCCCTATAGCATCTTTTTGAGGGTAGGAGTTAAAACAGTTTATGTCCAGGATGTGACTGGTCCTTAAATATTTTCCCAGCCCTGTTTTTGACTCATGCAGTATACAGGTCCTTGATGGAAGGCAGGTTGGTAGTAATTGTTT
>JANHFJ010001305.1:165627-177826 GCA_032468195.1 Cerberus rynchops | reverse complement strand
AGAAAGAAAGAAAGAAAGAAAGAAAGAAAGAAAGAAAGAAAGAAAGAAAGAAAGAAAGAAAGAAGTGGCTCTCTTTTGCACAGACTGTGGTTTGTGGGAGGTGGAATTTAATCTCTGCAGCTGTTGACAAATAGAAATGCCCTATTCATCAGTCCTCAAAGTACAGGGAGTCCTTTCTCATAATGATAGAGAGGATGTGGAGCAGCCATTCCTTAGTATTTGGTTTTAGCCAGCTTAGCACCTTGGCCCAGGAGCATGCTTTGGACTCTCAAAATGGTGTCACAGAATGAGAAGTCTTTGGGGAAAGCATGAAGAAAGGGTTTCAGATGTCAGATCCGATCTGGCTGTAAACAGAACTGGAATTCTTACTCTTAAATCAGTATAATAATGTTAAAGGTACTAAAGTCTGAATACATCCATATAGATACACACTGACAATTCTAGCAGCTGCCTAACAAAGCACACCAGTCTTCTCTTCCTTTGTATTCCACGGGACCATGGAGTCAAATGGAAAGATCTCCTGGGGAAGAAATTTAGGCCACTGAGAAACAAGCAATTGCACCAAACAGATTTATTCTTCAGCAAATATGTAATCACCTTTCTGTCACTATCCTCTGGGTTTTCTTTTAAGTGTCATTCCAGTTTTGATGTCCCATATGTCCTTTTTTTGTTTCCCTTCTGTTGTTGGCCCCTTCATCTCTTTGCCTTTTCCTTAATTTGCTTTGTCATATTTTCACCTTTAAATAGGATAGATTCACTAGGGGGGAAAAGTCCATGCTGTAAACATGTTTTGTAGCTGCTTTTTAAAGAAACAAATTATTCCAAGAAGGAATTGGGAGGTTTGAAGAAATTCCCCACTAACCAAAAAGGTTTTAAACAGACATTCATTTCAACTTTTTCTTTTCTCTGGCTCAATATACATAGAAGAACATGCAGGTAAAGATTTTCAAGCACATTCCCATTACTGCTTACAACAAATAGGCTAATGAAAGGCTAGCATAGCCTATCTGCTCTCCATCTCAACAATGAAGATTTAGATCAAAATGCTTGATGGGTCAGCTGTATCTGTCTTGCTTTAGTAAATCATATATCAATAAAATGAGCGGATTATCATTGTAGGTGAGCACTAACGTGTATTAATACCTGCATGCTGACAAAAGATTGTCTAGACTTAGAATGCATAGTTGTAAGGTTATGCTCACAACTGTTATATCAAATGATACATCACTAACTGTGGCTATCATAACAGGGATTGTTCTTGATCATGAATATGGTGTTCATGATCTTAATATCCAAGTAGAACTTAAGGCCAGTGGGTGTACATTGTTAGTCTGCTCAGAGGCCATCTAAACACAGTTCCCTTTCCTTCAGTTCTGCTCAAAAAAATAATAATAAAAGCAATGGGACATTAATTCAGCCCTTTCCTTTCTTTCCATCCTTTTATGCACAGTAGGTCATTGTTTATTTTTCCAGTAATGGAAGCTAATGAGCCAGGTTGGCACAGTGGTTAAAGCACCAGGCTAGAAACCAGAAGACAGTGAGTTCTAATCCTGCCATAGAAGCAAAGCCAGCTGAATGACTTTGAGCCAGTCGCTCTGTCTCAGACCAAGGAAGTAGGTCATGGCAAACCACTTCTGAATTCTTTTGAAGAAACCTGTAGGGACTTGTCCAGGCAGCCACCAGGAGTAAAGACTGACTCAAAAGTACTCTCTCCCAAAAAAGGAAGACAAGCCTGTGCAACCCTGTGTTGAAGCCTGTAGGTGTATACAAGTTATTTCCCCCTTATTTGTTATGCATAGCTCTTTGAAGTATATAAGAATGAAAGTTTACAATTGCAAAAAGAGAGTCAGTCCACCATATAAAATCAAAGCCAACCATATCAATAAAACCTAACATCCTTAAGTAAGATGTCCCTCTGCAAAGCTAAAGTTTCGTGATTCTGTGCAATGTGAAGGAGGGGCGATCTTACATATGACACATAAACTTGATTGAAGACAAAGCAGCCAATTTAGGATACAATATTATCCATTTATAAACTGTATAAATAGCTTCAATACAATAGTTTAATATACAAAGAAAAAACATAAAATATGACAATATCTTGACTATGATAGGAAATCTAGAACATTCTTATCAATTTTTTTTTTTGTAAAGAAGCACTACCTCAGGGCTGTAACTCAAGAAAGAACTAGGATAGGTTAGGATTTGACCACTAGACCAACTGGTGCCCATGCTCTACAGAAGTGCTCCCCAACCTGTTTGGCACCAGGAGCACAAAACCTAGATCCCATGAGTGTGCAGTTTCACTCACCTGGTGCTCCCCTTCAATTGTGCTGTCTGGTGCCCAGGCATTGGGGACCCCTGCTCTAGAGTAATGTTTCTCAACCTTGGAATTTCAAGATGTGTGGAATTCAAAATTCATAATTTGCCAGACAGCAATGGTTGGCTGAGGAATTCTGGGAACTGAAATCGACATATCTTAAAGTGGCCAAGATTGAGAAACACTGCTGTAGAGTTTATCAATTAACATATTGCCTATTCAGATTCTTAGATGAATGAAGAGTGAAGAGTCCAGCAGGGGCCAGTTATGACAAATATGTAGAAATTCCTATTCCACCCTGCAGTTGACTCTTTTGATTCCTCTTGTCCTGTTAAATGTGCATACAATGGACAAGTATGACTTTAAGCAATAATGTACGTGTTATTTTCCAATTCTTCTGTGGTTTTGCTTCTTTCCCCTATACAGGAACAAAAAGTGACTTTGAAATTCCATTGCTGTTAGTTGTCATTGCTCATTACCTTTGACTGTTTTACAAGCACACCTGCTGACAGCTTTTAGATTGTCATCTCTGAAGACCGTTATCCTAAAATAAGACAATACGAATAAAACATAGGTTCTAAAAGTAACAGATGAGTTCTAAAAATATTAAAGTACTCCTGAAGATCCCCTTTATACAAATAAAAGTAGGTGACTCAGCAGAATTAAGTCATAGAAGTGAGCAGGAATCTCAGCAGGGAATAGGTAGGCGTTAACCATTTCTTAATCATGGTTCAAAAAGAAAGACACTAATAACAAAGCTCAATAGTTAAACAATAACCTCAAAGGCTTCCTGAATTTTACAGAACAAACAGTAACAAGCATTTCACAGCTTGGGAATTTAGATGAATAGCCTTGCTGTCTTGTGTGTATGCTGGCCATTCATTGCAAAGATGGGGGGGCTTGCCATTTCTGCAACATCACAAGATAGGTAGACTTCACACTTGTTGGATCTTTGAGTTTAGAAGGCCAAGATAATTCCAAACTGGGGATTTTATTTTCAGTACCCAAACTGAACCAGCTAGTAATGCTTTCATAGTTAACCTTATTATTTATTAAGTTTATAAGCTGTTTTGATCACTAATGATACGTGAGAGGCCACTCTTTGATTTCTAAGACTTTACTTCAAGAGATTAATATTAATGGAAAGACGACTTTGTTGCTGTTGTTAAATAATTGGAACCTCTTTTCGGGATACTGTCTATCACCTAAATATCTAGCATCAGATTCCAATCTCCCTTCTACATGCTGGCAATATAAACAGTTCGACACCTATTGAGTAACACTAACCTAAAAACCACCATCATGTTAGTAACATAGGAAGCCTAAATCACCATCACACTATCCAGAGAGGTTCACAGGACATTGTCATGACAAAGGCGGGTGCTGAAAATCCAAGGAACATAATTGTAATACTTAAGACAATTTTCTTTAAAGCTGTTAAAAGAAAGTGTACAGGATCGAATGCAACATAGAGAGCCTTTACATTGAAATGAGGGGAACTAAGACTGTATACCATGGGGAATTACTTGCTTATCAGAAGCTTCTACACGTTGGGAAAACCTTGGTGCTAAAGCAAATCCTGGCTGCCTGTAACACAGAAACCAAACAAATTTAGGAAACCATCACCAGCCATCTGACTAGGTACCTGTAGCTAACACAACAGACTACTGTATACTCATTATGCTTCATTAATCGGTCAGCTCAAATCCCTACTTGGTGGTTTGGGGAGGTTTTCTTAGGGCAGAAAATAATTGAGCCCAAATAAGCAACAGTAAGCAATTTTACAAGTCCAAATGAAAGAAGGAAATGCTTGTGATACTTTACTAATTCTTTAGTGACGTGTATTCCAGACAGCATTCAAAAAGCCAGTGCAATTCCTTTTCTATAATATAAGCACAAGGCTTTAAATATATAATATGACCAAAACCATTTAGGATTGGCTGTGGAGCCTGCCCCCTAAAGGTTCAGGTTTGGGTCCAGGGTGCTTAATTTTTTGTTTCACAGCCCAAAGACTTAAAGTCAATGCAAATTAATGATGTGAGTTTACATTTCTGTCTTACTTGCTAGGAATGTGTCTTTTGTCTATTGTGAATATTCCTAAAATGATGTGTGCTTTAATATACTGTAAAATAGCTATTAATAGTGACCTAGATTTATTACCTATGGGGGGGGAGGCAGGGAGAAGGCAGGTTCGGCACAGATGAAATAATAGGTTTCTAATCTACAATATGGTTTTTCTAGCACATTATGTTAGGATCTCTCTTTCAGTTTGCTGTGTTAAAAGGTAACATTTGCCACATATGCTATGGAAGAACACGCACCTTAGAAATCAGAGCATAAAGACTTCTTTAAAATTGTGTGATAATGTTGCTGATAGCACAAAGTGACTCCCAGGAGTTTCCAGTCAACACAACCACCATCAACAGCTTCAGGAGGACACCAGGATTGGGATCACTAATCACTAAGAGATGGGGCAACTCCAGTTGTCCTGAACTACAACCTTCATGCAAGTGGAGTATGATGGGACTTTGAACTCCAGAGATCTGGAAGGCACCCATTTAGAAAAGGCTGGATTGGAGTTTTCTAATCATGTACTAAGACTCTACCTAAACAGCAGCGGAACAACAGTATGTAGCAATCCAGGTTTAAAAAAAAAAAAAAGACCAAGAATGACATGCAGACTTATTCACTGTATGTCCTGCATGAAATCCCATAGATCTCAGTGGAAGATCTATACCCCAAACTGATGCATAAGCCTTCAAATATTGAAAGCTGTTTTCCAGATTATGTCAAGCAAACATGAGTTTGCTACAGTGGATACCCTTGACTAAAGCTCAACTCTAGGTGTGACAAAGCATCAATCCATCCCTGGCACACACACACACACACACACACACACACAACAACAACAACAGGAAAACCATGGGGTGAGACAAAGACGCTGCTCTTTTCAGCTGTTTCGTTCCTTTAAAAATTGCCACCCAAATGTTTTTTTCTTCACAGCATTTATCCACTATAGTTACCCTACAAAAGACAATCTGTTTAAGATAGAAGCACATTCTGAGACAAGAGCATGAATGGCTTTGTCCGTTGCCTGATCTCCACCACCACACAAAAACTCAAGTCTGAAAATCCAACTAGAAGTCCCAGGCAAGTTACCTATTCAAATACAAATCACATCCAGGTTAGAGTTCAGAAATTTGCAGTAACCATCTACTCATGGCTATGTATATATTTGCAAATCATTTGGTATTTCTAGATAAGCACATAGAAAATGTATAAAACATAACGTGAAGAATTCCCAAAGTTCTAACGATGATGAGAGAGATTGGAGGTTCTCTGTATCTCCCATCTACAGTTTTGTAAATGTTACTCTCCATTTTACAAAATGTTTTTATTATGTGGCTCTACTTCTTTTCATATTCCAGTTTTCATATAACTACTTTTTTTAATGTTACCTGTTACTATCCACTGTAGTTTTTCTTGGTTCCTTGGGTATTCTTGCAGCAGCAAAAAGGGATGGTATATTTTCATGCACCTCATAGGAAAAATAAAGCTATACATTATTTTTTAAAAAGCTTATTAAATATTCTTTAAAGTTTACAGCAGATTGTGTTTTGTATTCTTTAATATTTCTGTATACAATAATACTAATACTCTTATTGAAACACTTTCACATTATATTTATGTGGGGGAAATACACAGCACATTTTCTCTATATTCATTTTGTTCCTATTTGTGCGATGGTGGCAGGTGCTACAATAATTTAGTATTGTTTTGTATGAGGTCAATTTTTCATTGAATACAACCTACTGCAATTCAATTTTATGGCTTAAAATTACACAACTTGGGTTACTGCTCTTACATGAACCTGTAAGAATTTGTTTACACCCTTTGAATAAAATTGGTTTGGAACTTCTCTGGCCCACTTTGGTACTGACATTTATATGGTTGCATATTTGCTATATTTTAAAGTCCTTCACAAGTAAACGTTCAATGTGTGTGTGTGGTTTGAAGACAAGCAACACTGAATAGTTCAGGATCTTAATAAAAGTAATACTTATGATAGTTAAAAATATAATCATGCCTGGAAGCTACATAAACAAAAAATAACAATATAGCCGTACAAATAAAACTGCAGCTACATAGAAAAAGGATAACATCTCAAGTATCAATGATAGAACTCTTTGGAGCTTCATTGCATTAAAGAAGGGGTGGAGAACCATGGCTCTTTTTTAACTTGTGGACTTCAACTCCCAGAATTCCTGAACCAGCCATCCTCCCCCACCCCTTCATTAAAGTGCAGTAAATAAAACATACATAGTTGATGATTGAATGTATCTTTTTTTTTGTTTATACAGTATGATCCAATAATCCACTGAGTGGGATCCTTAGTTTGTGTGTGTTTATTTTAAGAATTTTATATTTTTTATTAAGAATTTTGATTATAATAGTAAAATTCATTACATTTTTTAAGGTTGATTAAGCTTACATTATTTAAGTTTGAGAAGTTTATTATGTTTAAGTAATGATTAACTTTTTATTTCATTCAAGATTGAGAGAAGACTTACCTGGCATTTTCAGACTTGTTAGTCCAAAGTTCTCTAGTAGTTAAACGTAGTTAATGAGCAATTCTTGAAAATGATTAGGAAGTGAGATTTGAGAATTTAATGTTTTCTAAAATGCTCCTTCGCAGTTGTTATCAAGATGACTAACCTTGTCATCTCCCAAGATGTTCAAACCCACAGTCCCCTTGTGAGAAGCAGCCAACTAGAGCACAGGTGGGTAATCTCCCACCCTTATCTGGAGTGGTTCTAAGGAACTAACCTACTTATGGTTTCTTAGCCTTTGCTACAATGCATTTGCAGAGCTGTCTTCAGTTTGCTATTCCTCCCCCAGAAGTTCAAATAGGGCATAACTTCAAGCCTAACTTTTTCCCTTTTCCCTGAATCAATTCCAATCTGTCAATATCTTTCTGGAAATGGGTATCCAGAATTATGCTTAGCAATCTTATCTTCAGAAGGTTTACAAATGAATTATTTTAATATCTGCTATACCATCTTTCCAGGTTTTGATGTTAGGAAAGTTCCTAAATCAATAAAACGTAGAAATCAATAAGGACTTTTCTCTTTAAATATAATCCCCCCTCATTTGGTTTCTATGATAAATTTATTATAGCTTAAGTATATTTAAAATGATTTAAAACCTCAGCTATTAAGGCATAATAAGCAATTTATAAACACTTTAATAATAAGCAATGTTATGAACACTTTCAAGGGTATGTTGACATAATGAGGGAGATGTTGGAAATCAGCAAGAACTTGAGACCCTTAACAGTATATAGCTCTTCAGTTGCAATAATATTATATATAATTTCAACAACGATGCATATTTCTCATATCATAAAATGCATGTTAACAATTTAATAGCACAAAAATTGCCTTTACATCTGTCATATTAGGTCAGCTAGTAAAAGCAATCTGTGACTTTCAATTAATGTGTTATCTTTGTTCCAAGTCACATCTAAAGTACTATTTTTTTTCTGAAAAGGAAAAAAAAAACTAATGAATAGACATAAGAGAGAGAAAAAAGAAAATTAAATGTAGAACAAATGAAAACTGGATTTAAGTGGAAGATTTTAGGTTCATAACATATAAAGACTGCTATATTGCTTCATGAGCAATATATAATGGTATAAAAACAACTCTAAAGAATCATTATGTTAATGTATTATAATAAAGTAGTTTTGTCTGCTACTAATTTCAGACAGAATCCGAAAAGCAAAATAAAACAATAAAGTAAAAAAGTTAAAGTTAAAATTGTGGCATGTTTAGAAATGAAACTGACAGGAAGATGGATATGCCCATTGACTTTTCAACTGCTTCTAGAGGGAATTGGAATCTTCAAGACTCCTTCCATCCCCACTGGGTCCACAATCATCCAAAAGTCATCTTTGGTCACGACTTTTCTGCTCCAATTCAAACCCAGGAAGCAGCACCACCAAAGAACCAGTTTTTGCAGTGAAATTAGATTGTTGGTAAGAGAAAAAAAGAAAACCTTACTAAGTAGCAGCCATCTTGAAAGGAGGGCAAACCATAGATAATTTTTTTAAAAGGTTTGTACGATACAAAGAAATAATGTTAAGTATACTATTGCTTCTGTGAGTGGCACGGTGGCCTAGAGATGCAGATGCTCACCTCCCACTTGGAAAGTTGAGAGTTCAATCCTAGGCAACTATCAGAGCACAATGAGAAAATATCTGCTGCAAACTCCACATAGGAGTCAGGAAGGGCATCCGGCAAGTAAATGCTCAGCTCCATTCAATTGCCCCAATTGCACCCCGATAAAAGGGATTACAGGGTCGTAAAAAGGAAAAAAAAAGTAGTATTGCTTCTGTATCTGTTTCCTTCTGTGAATGATGGTTAAAGTTTTGCATTAGGTTAAAAGCAGACAATCTAGTATCTAAAGTTGTTTTCAGCAACGCCTATAACCTCTTGTTAATAGTTGTGCTGTTGTCCAGAAGGCACCAGTCTCACTGGAAATCTTATTCAGAAATTCTTCTAGAGACATTTCAAATTATTTGAGACATTCACAGTTCAATTTTAAAAATGCAGGTTTATGAATCCTATTTCCTCAGAACAAATTGAATAGTTCTGCAGCTTAGTGACCCTATCTTTAGTGATCTTAATACAAAGGCTTCAGAAAAAAAGAGAATCACAGAAGGAGCTTGGGCTTCATTAGGCAAAGAGTTGAAAGTATTTGCCTATCATAATTTATCCTCACGTCAGGGAGCTAACAATATGGAGTGTTTTCTACCTTGGAAACTCAGGCCCTGCTGCTTCTGAAATGAGTGAGTTCAGCAGTGGCAAATTTCACAAATATTCTTGCCCACAACCTTTTAAAGTTAACTTGTTTGTCAATTTACCCTCATTTCTGGCATTTCAGAAGGCTGACCAAGCAAAGAAACAGGGAATAAAATTGCTCATGAGAAACTCATAGCTGCAATCCTGGATGGTACCCGTAAAAAAAAACCCAACCTGAAAGGTGTGTGATGCTTAAACCTAGTGGCAATCGGCTTTTTCCTCCAAATATGATTGATCTTTTCAAACTAATTTCACATTTTAAAGATTTGGCTGATTATAGGTTACTGTCTGGATTTTTCTAGTTTCATAATATAATAACCATTTATTACATCGTGGGGAGGGCAAACTATTTGCTCTCATATTGATCAGTATTTTATTTTAGCTGTTATTCCTTTGTTGTTTGAAAGAGCTTGGATGCTTGGATAAAGATTGCCTTAGAAGTTTGTAAAAATATCTAAGGTTTTGTGTTCACCCTTCTGTATGGAACTTGCAAGAATTTCAAAAACTGTTCGGTGAATTGGAACACAGTTCAGGGCAGTGCAATGGTTAAAAAGTAGAGTGGCAATAGAAGACAATTTCAAGTCTGCCCTCCACCATTGAAGTATGGTGGCTGATTTAAAGTCAGCCAGTCCTCTCAGCCCAACCAACTTGACTAGATCTGGCTATGGGAGCACCATATATCAGTGGTGGAATGCAACCAGTTTTACTACCGGTTCAGTGTGCATGCATTTTGCTGCTGCGTGGCTTCTAAAATGAAAGTTTTTCCTTACTGAAGAGAGCCCAGGTGATTGGGAAGGCTGCGGAGAGGCGCAAAACAGCTGTTACGTGCAATTCAGGTAAGCAGAAAAGAAAAAAACTGAAGGGAATATAGACAGGAAAGGGCAGGGGTGGCTGGGTGGGGCCAAATGTTGTCGCCACTACAGGTTCGCTAGAACCGGTGCGACCAGGCTGAATAGCAGCACTGCCATGTATGCTGTCTTGAATTCCTGAAGGAAAGGCAGGTTACATATCTAACCAATAAACAAATTTGTGAGTTTTAAGGCCACCTTCACATGTGGAAAGATGAGTGCCCTTATTTAGAACTAGCACATAGTTCCTTTATTCCTCTGATAGGACCCATAAGAAATACTCCAGATGCATAGCTTTAATCCAGTGGTGGAATTCAATATTTTTTACTACCAGTTCTGTGGGCGTAGCTTGGTGGGCATGGCTGGGGGGGTCATGTGACTGGATGGGCAGTTTCTGTAAGCAGGGCAATAAAGATTAGGCTAGAAATAACACCAGGATGGTTTTTTTCCTGCCTTCCTTACAGGATTAACCCTGTGAAGTGGAAAAAAACAAAAGGAGATTTCTTCTAACAACGGATTCTGCAAACTGGTTAGAAAATTTACTACTGGTTCTAGTGAACCTGCTAGAACCTGCTGAATTTCACCTCTGCTTTAATCCCTTAAGCAGCTTGCTTTAGTATTCCATGAGGGCAGAAGCATCCAATTCATTCTGCCTCTTCCTATTTGTTTAGGAAGCAGCAGCCACTTACTCAGACACATGATACATATTTTTGGAACAGTGTTGGCACCCTGGAAACATTGGTAGCACATTTATTTTCTTTGTAACAAGTAAACATTTTATGTCCCTGAATAATAAATCATAATTATGGTTTGTAGCTATCCACTCTCTTTACAGATAATCCCCGATTTACGACCATTTGAAATTACAATGGCCCTGAAAAAAAGTGACATACGTCACAGCATTTCCATGTGCATGTGATAAAAATTTGGGTGTTTAAGCACCAGCACATATTTACGATAGTTGCAGCACCCCAGAGTCCTGTGATTGACATTTGAGACCATTTCCAGCCAGTCTCTGACAAGCAAATCAAAGGGAATGACAGATTAATTTAATTACCTTATGACTCACTTAGAAAATCATATAGTGATTTGTTTTATGATTGCAGTAAAAACGTTGTACAATGACCATCTTGTTTTGTGATGGAAGTTCTGGTCCAAATTGTAGTTGTAGATCACAAACTATCCCGATTTTTAATTAAGGCTATTTGCCAAACTATTATAAACTGCCACAGAATCTTTGGGGAATATCCAAATCTAAATAACAATAACAAGTCCTCAAAAAATGTACTGACATTATTTTTCAATTATTTTTCAAGTTTATTCTGCATAGCACTTTGTTTGGTACCTTACACTTTACCTATTCTGAGCAGCTAAAAGGATAAAAAATTCAAACTTCCTAACTGGTCAATTTTCCAGAGGGGATATGGAGAGATCTTAGCAGGACTTAATGCAATCTCAATAAATAATATTACTTTCATCATTTACTAGTGATTTTGCAGATTAGGCTGTCTCCAAAATGGAGTCTGATGGTTTTAAAAATGGCCTCAAAACTCATCATAATGGTGACAGATTCACACAGATTACTGAAGGAAAAGGTTGTAAAGTAGCTTTGAAATTATGTTGCCAGGTTTTCCGCTAATGGTGCTTAATATGATTGAACAAGAATTTACAGAATTCACAGGTGCCACAACACAAATGCATACAAATTCTTCTATAGAATAAGGAAGAAAGTGGGGAGAAAAAAAATGAAATAGTCCAAAGCTGTGTCAATATGGAAAGTAATACTGGGAGGCTGCCAAAATTAGGGTTTATCTACTGGGGCCTCAAATAAAAAAATAAAACTGGTGCCAAGCCAACTTTCTGCTGTTGCAAAATGGTCAGGGCCTTACAGTATCAGGAGAGAGAAACCTGTCAAACAAAAGTCTGTAGAGATTTCCAGTCCTACATCCTAAAGATCCTACAGAGAGGTTGACTGGGACAACCTTTCAAACAAAACTCTTAGAAAAGAAAATGTAAGGATGTACTGTGTGTGTATAGCCAATCTGGTCTATTGATTAACCATATGCACCAGGGTCTTATGCTGCTGTATATAACAGAAATAATAAACAATACTTTTATTGTTAATTGCTGAAAGTGTTTGTGTTTTGATCTGGTTGGTGTCCCCCCCC
>JANHFJ010001305.1:80899-91730 GCA_032468195.1 Cerberus rynchops | reverse complement strand
GGAAGGAAGGAAGGAAGGAAGGAAGGAAGGAAGGAAGGAAGGAAGGAAGGAAGGAAGGAAGGGAGGGACAGTTTTTGTCAATAATCCCTCTAAAATGCTTTTCAATATTAAGGATAATTGTGAAGTCAGGTACACAAGTACACTTTCATGATTTCACGCTGACTCAATAACAGCTTTTGAAATGAATCAGTTCCCAAGCAATCTACAATGACAGCAACAAAACTGAGCTCAAGATCCTTTGGGCAAACCATATTAAAAGGCTCTTCGTGACACCTTTGCTTGTGTGTAAGCTCTTCTGACAGCAGAACGTTGTGCTCAATAAGCCTCCTCTACATTTAGCAAAGTTCTTATGGTATCAGCTGCTCAGACTAATTAAGGCACGCCAAATGGAAAGGTTACTATCTCTGTACTGTTCAAACGCAGTGCAGTTAGGAACAGTATGTTGCGTGTAACTAAAAGGAGAGAATGACACGAGGCATAAATTATAAATCTTCATGAAAAACAACACTGACTTCTAAGAAAATCTCCAAAGAAATTGCTGGCATTAGCTTTTACCTACAGGCTTTGGGTTGGAAACTTTTTTAAAATATTTTTTTAAATTTCACCTTTATCATTTTTATAAATAACTCAAGGCAGCGGACATGCTTAATACTCCTTCCTCCATTTTTCCTACAGCAACAATCCTGTGAGGCTAAAAGAGATTGACTGGCCCAAAGTCACCCACCCAGTTTTTACCCCTAAGGCAGGAATAGAACTGAGTTTGCTAGTTTCTAGCTTGATGCCTCAATCAGTTAAGTCAAACTTGTTCTTAGGATCCTTGCTTTACAGGTAATCCTCGACCTTGCCCCATTATACGACTTTTCTTGCAACTGTTGTTAAGTGAATCACTGAAGTTGATAAGTTAGTAACCTGGTTGTTTAGTGAATATGGTTTCTCCGTTTTGTTTTTTTGTTTTTGCTTCTCAGAAGGTCACAAAAGGGGATCACAGAACCTTGGGACACAGCAACGGACATAAATGTGAACCAAGCACCTGAATTTTGATCATGGGGATGCTTTAACGGTTGTTAAGTGGGAAAAATAGTCATAAGTCACATTTTTAGTGCTGCTGTAACTTTGAATGGTCAACTAAACAAAACTGTTGTAAATTGAGGATTACTTGTATTTGCAAGCTTTTCCCATATCAACAAAGCAAAGTTTTTATCATATGTATTTTCTGATAGGCAAGGAATAACAGCGTGTTATGACATCACTTCTAATAAACCAGCAAATATTTGTGGATTGTTTAGCTGCATATAATTAAATTATCTTTAATTTAAAAAATCTCTGTGAAAGGAAAACTAGAAACCTATTTTCAATTGAAATAACACATATAACATATATTCATCTGAGGACTGGTAATGTTTTTAATTCTTAATAAACAAACATTGTTTGAGCATCTATATTCATATTTCCTAAAATTGCTGGGATTAGTTGTAAACTATCAGAGAAAGCTCTGTTTTACTACTCCAGGTCTTCCTCTGGATAAAATACTGCTATGCTAAATACTCAGCATTTCCTCCAGGATATATTTAATTACCTACTATGTAAATATGTGTGTGTGTGTGTTTAAATTTTAGGGGACTCTTGATTTAATAGACCAAAATGAGGAAAGAAATGCCTTTTAAAATCAAATAGGATTTTACACATGGATAGCACCATCTTACATATGTTACAGAAATATGAAATAGCAAATGGGATTATATGTATGCACAAAATGATTTACTGTGTTACCAAGACTATTTAACCAAGAACCAGTAAATTAAGGGTATATAATTCATAAAACCATTCAGAAAATATACTCTGTATAGAAACACAGTTTACAGAGAAACATACTTTTTGATTACTTTCAGCTAGAAACTGAATCAGAAGGCATTTTACGCAAGTTCAATAAAAAAGTTCTTTATTGGATGATTGATCTGTACAATCAGAACTCTGCCAAAATGCAAACTTTTTACCCAGAGAAAGCTCACACATTCAGCAACAAGGTGTCAAGTATTAAATCATCATGAGATGTGCTGGCACCCATCAACCATCTATCAAAATGTGCAATAAAGGTGTGATGCTTTGGAATGAAATCCTCTGAACAACTCCCCCTCCCCTTTCCAGAAGCTAAGTGTTTTCATTCTGGGGAGTTCAATGAAGGAATTTTACAGATGTCATTACTCAATAAAGTCAGAAATATCTATGACTTCACTTTATCTTAACCAAACAGTAAAGTGTGTTTTGACTGAAAATAATATATTCAATTACAAAAGCTCAACTGTAATTTAGTTTCCAACACATATTCTGTGGGTGTCTACCTCAGAGTTAGAAGATAAATCTGCTCTTAAAATTATGTATCCTTGAAAACGCAGACAGAATCTTCTTGAAGACAAGTCAAGGGTTGAAAGGACCTGACAGCCTTCAAGACAAGACAGATTTGTTTCTTTCATAATATTGGAAGATCTTGGGTAATAAAGTGACTGTACTAAGAACAGGTGTTTTTAAAAAAACAACATTAAAATAAAGTACAATGAGTTTCATTCTTATTTTCTATGTCTGTAAGTCTATTTAAGCCCAATTCCATGTCAGTTCGTCAATTTTGTTTTTACAATATTCAGAAAAGGGAACATGGTTTAGAGATTAGACTGTGGTTACCTTAAACTGGCTGGAAGAGAAGGAAGAGAAACTGGAAAGGCCTCTTTTTAAAGTAGAAAAGGGGGTTTACTGTGCATACATGTATGCAGCAAGCCTTGAAATCAATAAATGCACACAAAACTCAAGCAAACTGGCTTTATTTGCGAAGATTGGTTTCTTTTAGTGAGGGTAATGTTTTTTCAAATTCAAAATTCAATTGAATAGGAATCTAACTAAAATCCTATTGCCCGTCCACCAAACCGAGTCAAACTGAAACTCAAAATAACAATCTTGAACTAAAATAAACTGGAGATGGAGCAATGGAGATTGCCTCATGAATATTTCCCACTAGTCTTAACCACTCTAATACAGCCCATAGCCCAGGTGTTCCTTGTAACAATTCCCTTTTTTGCAGCAGCAGCTGTTTTAGTCACAGCAGATCTAGAATGGCTCCCTCCAAGCTCTGTTGGCTTTCTATGCATGCTATTTCTCACAAAAACTCTTTATCACCCTAAACTAGTAGCAGTGGAGATGTGTGGAGAGTCCCTCCTAATAGAAATGTTAACATTCCAGTTGCAGGAGATGAGACAACTGTGACAATTAAACAGATTGTAACATTCAAAATACTTGTACTTGGAAGTATCTACAGTTTTTTATCCACAAACTGTTTTGCAGCTTTCTAATAAATACACGGAATGTATGCTCCAGTTTATTATAGGTAATCCAATATCTACCCTTGATCCAAAATATTCTGATTTTCTTAGTTTGCATTTGGTGGAAAAGCATTGCATAGTATTTTAAAAGGTATAATAAAAGTTTTAAACTTTAAGACAACAATTTTGCTGCTTAACAAATCTCCCTTAAAACACACAAAATAGTTTATTTTATCATTAGAATGATATCATGTCACTACCCAGACTCTTCGTAGTCTTCAAGCAAGGTATGAAATTATAGCTTGGCCTCCAGATGAAAATGTTTTGAATGAACCCATGAAAACTAAGTCTGAAAAGTAGAAAGTAAACAACTCTAAACATAGAGTATAATGAAAAATTATCCAAATTCAACACTCTTCTACAAATCAAGGTGTTCAGATATCTTTGAAAAGATATGAAAAGGGGATAGGCTATTGCTGTATTAACAAATGCAGCCCAATACTGGAATGGAAGAAATTAATCTTCAGTGATATCTCAGAATAGATAAGAAGCAAAAGTAAAGCAATTAAGAATTAATTAAACCAAAGGTAGATTAACGACAAGATAGTCTAGTTACCTCCTGGTTGGGCTCGGAGTTGTATGTGCAGATCAATATGAAACTAACCTATGTCACAGAGCATTCATTTTCTAAGTATACATCCTCAATTTGATGGTCCATCATTGTAGTGATGGTATTTATTAATTCTGTAGGTATTTTTGAGCTCTTTGCAGTGCCTTCCTGATGCTGCCACACACTGTTTGATCTGCCCAATTTTTTTCCAGCTGGCATCTGCATTGCTCCCAATCTCCTACTACCTTCTGACCTTCAATACTGCAGATACTCTTATCTTTCCAGTACCTTCACCTCATTGTTTTCCTAGCTCTCACAAATTCACAATCTCCCTATGTACGATAAAAATGTTTTAAAGAGAATGCTGTTGCCCTGTTAGTTATATGCTCCTCTACCAGATACCCCTTTCACAGATTGCAAAATTTCATTTAAAAAGGAAACTGATTTTAAAAAATACCTTTATCCCATTAGCCTATTTGAACAGAATATTGAGATTCCCTTTCTTAAAGTTTTATACTTTAAGAAAAAGATGAGGGATTTAGAGGATAGTATAAAAATATAACGCAGCTACTATATTTAGAAAGTCAAATTTCTGAAAACCCAGTAAAGGAAAATAATCATTCTTTTTTTAATACAAATCTATATAATGTAAAATTTTAAGAACAAACTGCTGGACCATATCAAAAGTCTATCTTGCCAGATTTTTTTTCCCACAATGCCATTTGGATACTTACAGGACCAAGCAAAACATGAGCACAATACCAATTTTCTGCACAATGTCACTGAGGCATTGGTATAAAGATCCAAATTCCATATTCCGGTAGAAACATTAAATCTGAGGCAGTAGGAAGCTTAAATTTTGATTAAAACTATCTGACACAGTGACTTTCATGTCATTCCACAGTGATCCAAACTGTTGGAAAATAATTTAAGGACTAAGGACTTTTAGAGGAAGAAACCTTCTATAACAAAGAATGTTGCAAGAGAATCAAATCAAATCAAACTTTTATTGCGGCAAGAAGAGAATATCAATAGACACATCTCCCAAGTTGTTTTAAGAAAACTGGCGGCCTGTAGTTGACAAAACAGACTAAATCCTACACTGTTATTTGCAATCTATTCTAGTGCAAAAATCAATTTGAGCTCCTATTGCTTTTTTATGTTTGATTTTCTACTTTCATAGCAAGCAGAAAAGAAAATCTGAATTAGTTTCTCTCCCTATATTTGAGGTCAGATATTGCTAGCAACTGGTGTTTTTTTTTTAACCCACTATATTTTAAAAATGCTTTATTTTTATGCTCTTTTTTGCTCAAAATGTTATGCATTTTTATTGGACTTGCATAAAAGAGCAGCACAGGTAGAGAAGGCAGGATTTCCAAAAGCTGTAAAAGCTACAAAGATCTTGCTTTCTCACAAACCATGGGATGATGATGGAGTAATGCTGGATTCCCGGTTTGTTTGAATATGTCGGTAGATGCCCCAGGAAGATTCTACTTTTAGTTTTTATTCTGTTACTGTTTTTATTGTTTTATTACTGTCTGATGGCCACCCAGGATTACATTACCTAAAATGGCTGGTTATATAAATCTTTAAAGTAAATATGCATAAAATATATAACAGAAAAATCCACCTACGAGGTTGAATTTAAACATCTTTTCTGATTCTGTTAAGCCAAAATAACAACATGGCTAATATCTATCAATGCGGATCCACTCTAGATCACAGAGTCTTTTTGCATGCTTACATTTATTGAAACTTTCCCTATAATCTAAATCAATAAATGGAAGAAGCATTTGGAGATGTAGGTTTTTACTTGCGATCAATCTCTACTGATTAGTGTTACTGAAGCATATTTCAGTTGTTATCCTTTTGATGTCTTCATCCTTTATTGCTGTGGTACACTGCTTGGGGCTGTTTTGGAGCAGAGAAATAGCACAAGCAAAGAAATACTACAAATAAATAAATAAATAAATCGCTTTGACAACTGCACTGATGCAATATATATTTCTTACAAGGCAATTTACAGCTCTCTAGAGTAACCCTATCTCCTATCCAAAAGTGATGAACTATACCATCAGTTGCACTCAGGTCTAGCTTTTCGTATTTCATATCTATTGTTAAACTTCATAGAAATGATCTATGAGCTAAACTGAGAAGCTATTAAAAGCTACACTTGACAGATGGAAGTTGAACTGAGATGTTGACATTCATGGGTCTTCTTAGCCATAACTAGTAAAATGCCTATACCTTTCCCATCAGATCATTTTTCATTTTCAGAGCACTTGTAGCAAACTCAGTTGGGACTCTTGAAAACTACCTGTGGGAGGAAAAACCTCTACATTGCTGAGGCAGCAGAATAAAAGCGTAATCCCATCTTCTTTGATAATCTATAACAGCAGTCATAACACTAGGAGTAGGATATGTACCAATCTACCTATTTATGGAGATATTCCATACTAGGAATAATATATTATTTTTTCCAAAGAAAATCTTTTCTCCTCGGAGTCAGTTCAATAATATTTCAGACAATAGTTCTCCAAGCTTCCTCTGTGGCAATCAGTAAATACTTCTACAGCTTTAAAAATTATGTTATAAAGAAGACAATGACTTTTGGCATGCATAACTGTTTCCCTAACTGGCATACTCTATATTAAGACAGGTCTGTATACAATTCCATAATCTCCAGGCACTACGGCTGTCAGGGTTCCACACAACATCCTCAACGCAATCAGAATTCCAGAGAACGAAAGTCCAAAGAATAAGATTTTATTGAAAACATTGTACTGGTACGGTCTGTTGAAATCCCGAATCTAAAGCTTCCAGGATTTCTTCACCCAAGTAAAACCTAAAGTTCCACCCCACTAATTATCACATGTTAATTACTGTCCAACCATTTCAAAAAGGAGTCCAACGACTTCTTAAGACCCTTCCCATCACAGGTGCAAAGCGCCAAAAAGAAATTCTCATGGGAACTAAAGTTATGGAATGAAAACAAGATAAAACACTGCCGTTTCTAACTCCCCTTTTTTCCCTCTCAATGAGGCCGCAACAAAAACGTGTGATTGTGTCAAGATCTCATGGCCTGAGTTTTACTGTATAAAACGGCCTGCATAATACAAAATGGAACAACCCCCCTCCATACATAAATGTCCTTTTGATCTTGACATCTGATTGGAGAGCTATTTTTACACAACATAGGATTGCAAGGTTAAGTGCGAATGACCTTGGGAGATAGGAGGAAATGCTGCGGACCAGGCATTCCTCATGCAAAAGGTATCTCAGTAAAAGTAAAGGAAGGGAGAAGTATCTTCAGACTTACAATAAAGCTAGAGCTACTATTCTTTGTTTCATTCCTTTCAAGACTTCAAAAGGCTAGTAGAAAAATGCCTTTGCCTTTTGTGCATACCAAAAGTTCATGTCTCTTTGCAGCAACATGATTACTTTTCAGTTAATGTTCTAATTTATAAAAAAAAGATCAGTCACCCAACATATTCATATATACTTATGAGAAGGACATAAAAGCTCCATGAACAGATTCTTTCACCCATAGACTGCTAGTGTTGCATGAGAATATCACTTCTCATATTTGGTTGAATGCAGGTGCAATCTTCTCTAATCTTGTAAATTTTATCTTGTTGGAAAACATTTAGTGTCTCTTGCTGGTGAGATAGGTGTCATATAAATGTAATAAATAATAAATAAAACTCAGAATGGAAAGGGTGCATTGTTACCACATTCAGTCAGAAAGACTGGAATTGGTAGGGATAGATTAAGTTCCTTGCACAATTAGCTGTTTTATAAAAATAGAAGGATTATTTTTTCCTTCAGCTATTTTAAAAGCTGCTGCTCTTATCCAAATTTAACAGCAAGACCAATGCAATTTTCTCATATGATGTGGGCCCCCTTCACTCCATTTGTTTACGACCTTGTAATCCCTTAATTTGAGGTAGAGCTGGATGGAGCTGAGCATTTACTAGCTGGATGCCCTTCCTGACTCCACGTGGAGTTTGCAGTAGATAACCTTTGCGCCCTAGGAGAGAAACATCTGCCTCTACCTAGGATTGAACTTTCCAAGTGGGAGATGAGAGTCTTCACCACTGCACCACCACCCTGCTCATGGTCCTCCTCCTTAAAGTCATCCTTAGGACACCCAATCAAAACTTACCTTGATGGTGTGTTCTTAAATAGTGTAGGAGATGACTAGGTGGAGCCCGAAGGTGGAGTCAAATATGTCATCAGTTTGGAGTCACTATGCTCCCATAAGAGACCTAACTTCAGACCCCCATGAATTCTATTGACTCTTAAAACACCAATTTTCTTTGAACTTCAGTAAATCAGGTTTTTATATATAGGTAGCATGTAAGAAACTTTGAAGTGTTTTGAACTAAACTCCTGTTTCTGCTTACTTGCACCTGAGAGATAGATCCAACACATAAACTCAGTTTATTTTTTCAGTCAGAGGTCCGGCTTTGACCACATTTTCCCGCTGTGGGACAATCATCCCAGGCATTCTGTGGTATGGGAACAGGGGAAAAAAGCACAAAATCTTTAGCTAAATAAATAAATCTAGTCAGAGTTCTTGCACTTAACTACTTCTCATATATCACAGTGGTACTCCAGCTGGTACAGGAGATGAGTTGTGGGTCAGTAATTTGTTGCACATAAATGTACACAAAACCCTGATTGCTGATGGTTGTGTTTCTACTTCTGGAGAAGCAATTTAAGAATGGAGAAGAGGGTATAGTATAATCTCTTTGCCTGCCTGAGGCTTCTCCATTTCAAAATCAAGACCCCAAATTGTTTTTGTGTTAAAGTGTATTTCTTAGTAGAATTATGTTGTTACAATACTTTCCAGTCACACCACTAAAGCCCAATTAGGGTATAATTTAAAAAAAAATTAACCCTTTATAAACAGACACACACACACACACAAGAAATCAAAAGCTAGCATAATTCACACATGTTTAAACATCTGATGAAACATAAATTTCTTAAATACCTGCTTTAAGGCAGGTAGGGATTACCTAATTCACCATATCACTATTGGCTGAAAGCTTGATAGGGCTCAGCTACCAAATAGGCCCAGATGTTATAAAATCTTATACTGTCAGGCCCAGCCCCAAAACAACATAGAACATTTCAGCCAAAGTTCTGTTATTAAACCTATGCTACTCTACCTCTAATGATATACACTGAGAAAATCTAGAGAGTGGCTACCCTAAATTTCTTCCTCTTTCTCAGATCCAATTCTGGACTGGGTTGTCTCTTGTTTCACTCTCCTCCTTGGAATGTGCTTCCTCCTTTTTAGAAAACTGGCTCTTGTTTTGTAATCCATCATACCACCATCATCTGAATAGACACAATCTGTCACATGCATAATGGCTAGCCGTTGATGATGAAACATATTATTGGGGATAGGTGATTCTTGATGTAGCACACTCTCAGGATCAGTATAATAAGATTTAAAAAGCAAACATCTCAAACAGCTGTGCCAGCTGTTGTTTCCAAATATTATTTAAAAGAAGCTCCCGGAGAAAAAGCACTGTATTGAATCAGTTAGGCATATATAATATTGAATTTTTCCCAGGATGTTGTGCTAACATTGTGCTGGCCTGATTTGTAGTTTTCGCTTTACACTTTTAACAATAATTGATAGTAGATATATTCATGATGTGTATATTCTTTTTTCACTGTTCCTCATTATTATTTTTTCCATTTTCTTTTTATCCTCCTGGACTCCAGAGTGAAGTTATAATGTCTTCCAGTTCTGAATGTTTCATATTAGTGTCCAAGTGTTTTTAAATAGCTTAATTCTTCATTTGAAATCCAATTTCATAAACTGAGGTTTTTGCTCCATGGTTTTTCTAAAGCAACACATTTTATTGAAACCTTATGGACTAGACTCCTGATCTCCCCGTGTTCTATTTGTTTCAGTTTTGAGTACTTAGAATTACTACAGTAAGAGGTAGAAATGAATGTCGTTTCCAATAAGGAGAATAAGTAAGAGTTGAGGCGGAGTCTTATCACTCAAAGAACTATAACTTTGGAGGCATTGTTAGGCTTATTACAGCTGTTTTTATTTGTCATTATTCTCCAATTTAATGTTCAACTTAATTTTTAAATTATCTTGATGAAAGTTTTCTGTCACTCATTTTCAACATTATTTTGGAGGTGCCCTCATGTGGTGGGAAAAGGAAGTCTGTGTAAGTTTCTTGCTATAACTGCTATAGAGCAGTCCTATTTTTTTCTCTCAGATCCCCTTCCTGCATTTAAAAATTATGGGAGACCTCAAAGGAACTTTTGTTTGTATGGTTTATATTCATTAAGATTTACTGTATTAAAAATGTTTGATGGGGGTTTTATTATTGCATTATTTTTCATCTTGGGTTGGCAAATAATTTGATTTTGCAGAACCCTGAAAGGGTCTTGGAGCAGCCCTAAGGTTCCTAGGATGCAATGGGCCAACTTGGCTGTGGGACAATTCCACAATTCAATTCAATTATTTAAAATAATTTTAAAAATACTTTAATTTTTTTCATTCACATTTCACTTTGCCCCTCCTTTTGCATCTTTTTTAAAAAACTGATTCTATTCCACCATTTCTTTGATATTAGTGTAAATCTTGTTCCATGGCGAGCTGCCCCATAGCAAGTTGCTCAGCGAGCTGGCTGTGGTGAGCTGGTCGTGACAAGCTGTCCTAGGACAGTGATGGCGAACCTTTTTAGAGACCAAGTGCCCAAACTGCAAGTGTCTCGTGCATGCGTGGCGGAGAGCTGAAGACCAGCTGGCCGGCGGGAAGGCGGGGCATCATAACACAGGCAGCTCTGCAGGAGTCACGGAGTCTTATCACTCAAAGAACTATAACTTTGGAGGCATTGTTAGGCTTATTACAGCTGTTTTTATTTGTCATTAT
>JANHFJ010001298.1:122409-132452 GCA_032468195.1 Cerberus rynchops | reverse complement strand
TTGTTTTAACTATATCAACCCAGCTCAATATAATGAGACAATAGATATCAGGCTACAAACCAGGAGACTGCAAGTTCTAGTCCTAGTTCTACCTTAGGAATAAAGCCAGCTGGGCCAGTCACTTTATCTCAACCCTAGGAAGGATGCCATGGTAAACAATTTCTGAAACACCTTGTCAAGAAAATTGCAGGGATAAATCCAGGCAATCTCCAAGACTGGGACAGATTGAATGTGTGTGGGTGGGGAATCTTTGAATGGTGCTCAGAATCACTATTCCAGAATCACCATTGTAAGATGGAAGGCCATATAAATTATTTAAATGAACAAACCAACAGTAAACTAATTTTAGCCTGACAGTCCCGGACAACTCACCCCAAAATCTGAACATACGTATACCCTGAAGACTGAGAGAGGACCATCTTCATGGCTTTTCAAAATGTAAACACGACTGGGGTGATGAGGTGAAGGAACTGCCCCCAAATGAGTGGTCTGCTATTGAAAAGGCTTGTGGAAGTGCAAATTCATCCAGAGTAGATTATCTCAAGTGTAACCAGGATCATGTATACTGTGTGGCAACTTTACTTACCTTACTGCACCTCTGATTTCCTTAAAGAAAGAGAACCCTTTATTCTTTCACTGGATTTCTTTGGACATGTTAATGTTAATTCAAGGGCCCGGAATCCAAAATTATGGATCAAGAAGCCTTATGCAACATATTACCGATGCAAACATTTAAGAGTCTTTGTTTGGAAGGTTTGTGGACTATTGGGGAAAATGGCACCCAATTAATTCTCAAAATCCCTTGAAAACCACTCCCTAAATAGACTCTGGCACTAGGCACCATTAGACTGTAACCCTTAATATGCCATGCAAAGACTAGAGTGTTCCTTAAACTGATACAAATTGTGCACATCTTATTAATCAGAACATAGTTATTTTTCAAGCATAAGAGGTGAAATCTGATAGACCAGGAGGGGACAACCTTTTTGGACTGAGTAGCTTCTTTGATATTTTGAGGGGAAATGGCAGGTTTTCTCACAAAATAGCATAGAATGCTTTCACCAAATAGCAACTAAGGTGAGTGTGACAAAAGTCATACTTTTTATCAAAAGGTAAACTAATCACATTCTACCTGGGAAATTTTTAGTTCCCAGGATGCTTACCTTTGTATTTTTTTCTGGATGGATAAAGCTAATCCTTGTTTAATGATCACAATTAGGGGCAGAATTTAGTCATTAAACCAAATGGTTATTAAGTGAAATCATAACTTTCTTTGTGATCTTACTTCAGCTTTTCTTTTCTTTATAGACCCATGAAGATTTAATCTGGATTAGTTGCAAAGTTACTTTCATCACTTTGAAAGTAGGTTGCTAAGCAAGGCAGTTGCTAAGTGAAAACTACCTATATGTCAAATAGAACACTAGGATGAAGCCAACCACCATTTTTACTTTCTAAGAGTATCTACTGCTCTTCTGTCAAGATATACTTCTGGACATTAGAATGATTTTAGAGATTGGTGTTTTACTTTGCATCATGCCAAATTTTTAAATAGAAGTTAGGTGAGGAAGGTATCCAGAAAGTTCAGAAGAATATGTCATTTGGGGGAAATAGATCCTTCTAGTCACCTGTAATAGATTTACCCAAAGTATTCTTTATATTAGTAGCAAACTTCAATTTTACACATACACAGTCCTTACACATCTAGAGGTATCTGTCTGTAGAATTTTAAGTTTCCTGTACTATCATTCTTTTCACACCAGGTTTTCTTCTAAGCACCACTTCACAAATTCTATATGTCTACAGTAGTTTTTTCTCCTGAAATTTTTAAAGCATTTTTCCCATAGCCATCAAGATAAATTTGATGAAGCCAGCTGAAGCAAGAAGTGGGAGAGAGATGTATGAGAGATAATAACATAGTCTGTTTTAGCTTTTACAAATACATGAAGCAAGTAAAGTGGAATGGGATAAATTCACTCAAGGATAAGGAGGGGAAACATATTGGAAATAAAATAGCTTTTAAAAAGCGAGGGCAATGTGCTTTGCTGGGCAAAGGCTGTATTTAATGAGGGGACTGACATAGGGTCGGCTCATGTTGTTATTTTCAGATTATAAGTGTTTTCCTTCTGATTCTGAATCCATGGCACGTCTTAGCATTTTGACTCATATATACCATAAAATTCCCCACTATTATCAAAATAAGTCTGTTGTGGGCCTGAGGCAGGATGGTAGGAGACCATTGTATATTAAACAATTGTGTGAAGGTTCATTTAGTCTGTGAACGTCCAAGGCATAGGTCGGTCAAGACATGAAGTAATCTAATATAGCAAATCCTAAATTTAACTATGTAAGCATCAGCCAAGAGTTCTTCTCACCCCTAGCAACACTAGGTAGCTCATGATAGCAGCAAGATACCTGATGTCAAACAGAATAAGATGCATGCAAAGGGCTTGAATTAGCTTGGGTGGCAAGAAGCAGAGATACGTTAGGCATCCAATATTATGATGCATACTTTGGTGAAGATCAGCATCATTCAGCATAATACACTATGCCAGATTCTAGTTTCTTATCCATTTTTCCTTTGACCAGAGGTTTTCAAAATATTTAAAGCCATGTAACCAGTTAGTTAAAATCTTGGAACTGCTAATCATGAGACAAAGCTGTAGTGGTAGAAAATTGTCCCTTTTTTGCCTGTAGTCTCTCATAGAAACCATAAAACTGAAGTTTTATGGATACTTTGAAAAGACAGGCCTTAGATTACTACCTTCAGCAAAGAAATGGTATTATCTTGTGTCAATGAGGCAGATAAGATACATCAGGCCTACTTCAAAGAGAAAGCTTCAGTATATTTTGCCCATTTCATTTCAAAAATGTGGTCAACTCAAGGCGGAGTGTGCATTTTTTGCCTTTTTCTCACATTGCATGAATGCAAATGATGGGGGAGTGAGTGTCTATCTGTTGCCGTAAGCTCTAGAATGATCCACAATTCAAGACCTAGGCACTAATGGCAGGTGCTTCATCCTGAAATGCTAGATGTGGCTCACATAACAGATGAGAGGATTTGGGTCATGAGCCACATGGTTGAATACTGGCTGGATAACCAGCTAAACATCAGCTATGAGCCTCAGTGGCACAGTGGCTAGAGTGCAGTACTGCAGGCTACTTCTGCTGACTGTCGGCTGTCTGCAGTTTGGCAGTTCAAATCCCACCAGGCTCAAAGTTGACTCAGCCTTCCATATTTTCAAGTTGAGTAAAATGAGGACCCAAACTGTTGGGGGCAATATGCTGACTCTGTAAACTACTTAGAGAGGGCTATAAAGCACTATAAAGCAGTATATAAGTCTAAGTGCTATTGCTATTGGCTTCACAGTCATGAAGTGGGGTCCAACATACAAAAGGCAACTTGTCAAGTGCAGTTGATTGACATTAATTTATTGCTCACAAATTGCAACCATCCAGAGGGTGACAGTACCAAAATAATCCTAACTGATACTGAGGTGCAACTCAGTGTATTTATTGACAAATACCATAAGATTACTGGTATTTTCATTGGACTATTAAGGATAAGACACATGCTAACCAACACCAGGTCACATTCTACCTACCCTGAAACCTCATTCCCTAGGATGTCCCTTCAGTTAATTACAACACAGTATCAACAGTAGAGACCTTCAAATGTCTGGGTTCTATCATATCACAAGACTTAAAATGGACACCTAATATCAAAAACCTCATCAAAAAAGCACAACAAACAATGTTCTTTCTGCACCAACTCAAAAATATCAAACTGCCCAACGAGCTGCTGATACAGTTCTACAGAGGAGTTATTGAGTCTGTCGTCTGCATTTTTATAACTGTCTAGTTTGGTTCTGCACCCCAACAAGACAGACACAGATTTCAGAGGATAATTAGAACTGCAGAAAAACAATTACTACCAACCTGCCTTCCACTGAGGACCTGTATACTGTACGAATCAAAAAGAGGGCTGTGAAAATATTCACAGACCACTCACATCCTGGACATAAATTGTTTTAACTCCTACACTCAAAATGATGCTATAAAGCACTGCACACCAGAACAACTAGACACAAGAACAGTTTTTTTCTCGAATGCCATCATTCTGCTAAACAAATAATTCCCTGAACACTGCCAGACTATTTACTAAGTCTGCATTACATTATTCTTCCCATTGTTCCTATCACCTATCTCCTCCCACTTATGACTATAACTTTGTTGCTTGTATCCTTACGATTTATATTGATTATTGTTTCCAAGTATGATTTGATTGCTTATTTGTACCCTATGACTATTATTAAGTGTTGTATCTTATGATTCTTGATGAATATATTTTTTCTTTTTATGTACACTGAGAGCATAGGTGCCAAAGACAAAGTCCTTATGTGTCCAATCACACTTGACTAAAGAATTCTATTCCGTTCTGTTCTGTTCCAAACATTTATGAAACATATGTGTTTTCCTAACCCTTAACTCTCTCCTGGAAGTAGCCACAATAAAACATCAAATGTAAAGCAATGATTTCAGCGGAGTGGAGAATAACAAAATGAATGAGAATAATGTGTTCCTTTTTTAGTTTAAGGCTGTTTTGCCACCAAACCTTTGGGAGATTTGTTCTCTCTTGTTTCTAAAGCCTGCACTGACTCTATTATTTGTTCTTCTTAATGTCTCTGAAATGTTTGTACTGTTGTGTATTGTGTATGGTTTTGTTCTATCTTGTGAACACAGACATGAAGGAAATTATTTCCTTCTCCCAAGAAGAAAATGTTTCAGAACATAGAAATAAGAACCTGAGGTTTTTTTTAATGCTGTTAGAAAAATATGCAATGAAAGAATTATTCACAGCACATTTTTTGATATACATTTTATAGCATGAATCTGAGTTAGTGGAAAGAGGTGGAAATGCCTCCTCTCTCCTGAGAAGAGGCAATATTTGTCATCTTCCTGAATCTTCTCCAAAATGATTATTTTAGACTCCTTTCAGTATTCTTACAATGATGAGCTGCTCTTAGACCTCAAAAGAAAGAATGTAAGTTTAAATGTTATTACCTGTACTTTATTAAAATCAATAGACAAATTTAGGTTTTGTCTTATAAAACATAAGATACTGTATTAAACTGAAAGGTCATATCATCTGTACTTTTCATTGTTTTAATATTCAAGGAACATACTGTAAGTTTTAAAATAAATAGTTATACATAACTAACTTAAATCCTACTAAATTTGGTGAAGATGGGTATACGTCTGTTATATTTTATACTTTTTTTCCCTTTCCTTTTCCTTTTTACTTTCTTTTTTCTTCTACTTTTACTTTTTCCTCTACTTTTACTTTTTTCTTTATGTCTTTTTGTATTTTCCTCTACTTTCCAGTTCAGGGCTTGCATGGTTTATTTGATTATGAATTATAAAATTACATCTATCATTTGATAAGATGACATTCAATAAACAAAGATACAGTACCATGAATGATATTCAAAATAATTTAAAACAAAAACTTGTTGATAATAAAAATATATTTAATCCTATTCTTTAGATAAAGCTAGCAAGTAACAGCAGTACATGGCAGCATGGCTTTAATTAATTTTATTCCTTCTCCTACATTTTAAAAGTCAAGAATATTTAGTTAAGTTTGAGAGCTGCAATACATTAAGAAAGGAAGTGTTAATGCTAATATTATTCTTCTCTATTTTTGCCACCACAACTATTGTCCACAATCCTCCTTCTTTTTCCTTAGACATAATATGCATATTATCTTTGACCATCATTTTTAAATCAAAAGCAACAAAGCCCTTTGATTTCAGAATCCACAAGTAGTATCTTCATATGTAGAAATATCAAATAGCTTGTCAAGAGTAAAAACAACATCCACATCCACCCTGATAATGCTCTGGAAGTCTTTAAAAACTTGGTTAATCACCCAGGATCATGGGGAGTCCTGCTGGTTATGGCGTCATATGCCATGAACAGGGTCATCTATTGTATAGATATGAGTGGTTGTTTTCTTACTGTTTTCTATCTTTAAGTGTAAGCCACCCAGAGTCAATCAGGTGGCAGGGAGCCTCTGAAAAAAATAAATAAATCATGATTTTGCTGTGGATTCTGAATACATTAAACATTTGGAACAAAGCAAAGGTGAATAACCAACAGAATGATAAGCATAAGCCTATCCTGCCTAAATTTTGAATGAAGCCAAAAGGCTCTGAAAAGTTGCTCCTAAAGTATATTTACTATGAAGAAGAGAAAAGAAAAATGTAAGAGGCCTACAGTTGTAATACTCGTGATAATTAATATATTTGTTTTAAAGCGATCAATTTTCCTCCCTTATTCTGCTCCTCATCCACTTTTTGAAGTGGAGGGTCATGGCATGGAACTCAAATGTGAAAAGCAGATTCAAAACTAAGATCCCTATTAATGTACTATTTATTCTCAGATTGTATGATCATTTATAATTACCATTTACAGATGAAACATCTCCATAAGATTCATTTAAACTCCACCCTAAAGTGCCTCTTAAGTAACTTCGGGGAGGGGGGAGAGAGAGAGCAATCCCAAGAGCCAACTGATAACAATCCCTTCACTTTAATGTCATTTTTGCATTAATTTGTATATTTATGTGCTGCTCGAACCATTAGGCATTGCCATTCCTTCCCAGCAATATACTACAAGGTGGAGTTTTGTTATGCATTTCAGCATTGGAACTGGCTTTATTTGTTTCTAGGTGCTTAAACTGAGAAGCTCAAGAACAGCATCCAACTAAGCGAACCCTTGACACCATAGCACAAAGCCACTGTGAGTGGGAGGCAGGAAACCAGGCAGCATGGCTAATAAATGTAATTATGATAAAAGCCCCCCAAATGGCTTCATTTTGCACTGTCACTCACAACCCAGCCTCCGATTGCTCACTGCTTCTGCTTTGCAAAATGACCTTTGTCTTGCTTGAGAAAATAGCTCCCTGCTGCTATTTGACTCTTACTGAGTGACCAGATGGGGCAGTTTTGCTTCATTATTTGTGTCTGTGAAGTGGAAACGCCAACAGAAAGATTCATTACTGTCAAGACTATCTCCACAAAACTCCACTGATTTATTAGGGCACAACCGCAGTACTGGATGTAATGAGACATAAATGTTCTACAAGGCCTATGAACTCAAGAAGGAAATGCACTGCCATCAAGAGGCTAGAGTTTGCCTAATTTAGTTTAAAACATACATTATATAGTAACAGAAGGCTAGAAATAGCTAGCTTCTTCAATACTTTGGTTTTTAAGAGTAAATTTTATCCAAGATCAGCATCTTAATGGAAGAACTGTATTATAACATTTAAAATAAAATCCCTGCAAAGTATGAAGGCTTTGATTTGGATTTTTGCAATTCAATATGAATTCAGAAAAACAGTCTGGTGTTTGAATATGAATGTGGGATGGATGTGTGCTGAATACAGCAAATATTAAATCATAGAAATGTTTCCTACATGATAGGCTCAGTGGACAGTTTTCAACTTTATCTTATGTTTAATGTTTTACTGAAAAGAAAATCAAATAATAATAATAACTAAACTTTATCCTGAATTGTAAATGTCTATGGAGATTCTCAGTCATCCAGGTCATGGTTATCCCATAAGTGCTTTTTCAAAATGCAGCTGGTCATTCTGGTTTTTCTTTGTACACATTTTGCTTCTCATCCAAGAAGCTTCTTTAGCTCTGACTAGATGATGGGAAATGGAAAGATTTATATTCCTTGCAGACAGCTGTCATATGCAGGAATATTGGAAACGCTCAGGAGGATCTTCAGCCAACACAACATATGTGCATATTTCAAACCCAAGAATACACTAAGTCCGAAGCTTGTCCACCCTAAGGATAAAACACCCAGACACAAACTGAGCAATATGGTATATGCAGTACAATGCTGTGAGCCATGTGCAGATCTGTACATTGGGGAAACAAAACAAGCACTTCATAAATGCATGGCACAACATAGGAGAACAAACCCAACAGGACTAAATTCAAGCAATCCATCTGCATTTAAAAGAAAAGGCCACTCTTTTGAAGACAGCAAACTCCACATTTTGGACCAAGAAGACCACTAGTTTGGAAGAGGAGTCAAAGAGACCATCTATGTAAAATTTGAACAGTCCTCTCTCAACAGATGGAGAGGGATATGACATCATCTATCTCCAGTCTATAGCATAGTTCTTTCAACAATTCCAAGGAGCCTCCACACTCATTTGTACCACTCAGCCAACCCTGACCACACAGATTTGCTAAAAGAATGTAGATGATCAGCTGTCTGCAAGGAATATAAATCCTTCCATTCCCCACAATCCAGTGAGAGCTGAAGTAGTTTTTTGGCTGAGAAGCAAAACGGTCTTCAAAGAAAAAACAGAAAGTCCAGTTGCCTCTTGAAAAAGCATCTTTGGGACATTCTGAATTGTTATTTATCAGCTTTAATCACTTGTTGTTTATGCTACATGACCAACCTTATAGAGTATACTTGTAATGGTATTGAAGGTCAATCTACTCACTTTGTGAAAAATGCATTTCTACAGAGTTGTAAATATATATGAATAATGGTATTGATAAAATAATCTGTCAGAGAAACAGAAAGCAGGGCTGAAAACTAACAGCTTTTGACTTCTTTGTATGAAAAACAAGACCAAGTTACATTTGAACTAGTTAATATCAGAATTTTAAAAACTGGGTCTCATTTTAAAAAAAACTTCCTCTTCCTTTCATCCTTAATATCTATAGATTTAAACATATGTATGTATGTATGTATGTATGTATGTATGTATGTAGGTAGGTAGGTAGGTAGGTAGGTAGGTAGGTAGGTAGGTAGGTAGGTACATACGTATGTGAAAATTATCTTGTTTACTAGAATTTTATTCATATATGGTTCCAAACCCTCAGGAACTGTGTCATAAAATATAAGGAAGCATCATTTCTTGCTACTTTTTCAAGATAAAATTGAACTGAATATAGCCCCTGGAGATATGGAGGAGATCCAATCTAGTCTCAGGTTAGAAAGCAGGAGACAGTGAATTCAAGTCCTGACTTAGCCATGAAAGCAAGCTGGGTGACTTTATTATTGTGGGGAAAATAAGAGGACAATGGTGTGTTAGATATGTTCGTTGCCTTGAGTTATTTGTAAAAATAAGCATAATAGAAATAAAAATAAATAAATCTGTGTCTATTTAGGATTAATATTACTTGTTAGCATTTTAGATTTCTATAGTCTGCTATATTCTGACGAGGGGAGAGAAACAAGGCTCACATCAAAGAACTGCTTTA
Source organism: Cerberus rynchops (assembly GCA_032468195.1). NCBI lineage: Eukaryota > Metazoa > Chordata > Lepidosauria > Squamata > Homalopsidae > Cerberus > Cerberus rynchops. The sequence goes on along the minus strand of JANHFJ010001298.1, from coordinate 123,153 downwards.
ACTATTTCTATGATACTACTTTATCTTTGGCTATTTCTATGACATACATTCAAATTATACTAACCCTATTCTCACTTTACCAACATTCTCTTTCTTATCCTTAAACAAAAACTCAGTGGCAACCATTAGTACGTATGATGAGCATTAGCAACAAAGAGAGAAAGAAAGCATGAAACTATTTTTCTACTGCTTGTTCCAATTTTGAGTTATATCCCATCTTATAGTTGTTTGAATGATAGATCTTGCCTGACTATTATGTGTTTTATTTTTTGCTTTCTATTATGTATTTTGTATTGTTAGTTGTTTTATTGTAAGTCTCCTAAAGTCACATAAAGGTGAGACGGGCAGCTATATAAATCAAGCAAATAAAAAAATAAATAAGTATTTATTCCACACTTGCTATTCAAAATATGCATATATGCATATATGTGGTCTCCAAACTTTGTTGTCTAAATATATCCTGGCATCTCACTGACCTTTAGAGAGTTCTTTGTAAACCAGACGTATATTTTTTCAACCTAAATCGAAACTGAATATCGGCATGAAAAATTAATTTTCTGAACAGTTTGTAAAAAACTTAAAGAATATAACAACCCCCAAGTTATTACTATAAATAGTTATAAAATACTGACCCTGTATGCAATCAATCAAAATGTAACAAATCAAATCAAATCAAATTTTATTCATCACATGCATATACATACGTAGTACGAAATTCAGTGAAATGTGTTTTCGACCACTCAC
>JANHFJ010001298.1:13718-24089 GCA_032468195.1 Cerberus rynchops | reverse complement strand
GAAGGTAGGATTTAAAAAAGGAAAGGGAAAGGGAAGGAACCCCAGAAAAGTTCTAGGACACTTCTATCTTTAGTAAACCTTTACTAAATTACTTATAATTAAAAACAATGGTGTCGCATCTTAAAATAACAAATCTTTGTAATGCATATACCATCATAGATTATTTTTTACTTCATATAAGAGTTAAGGGTTATTCCCATAGTATGAAATGAAGGAGAGGAAAGGAGTGCTGAAAACAACAGGGTGAAGTGAAATTGAACCAGTAACAATAATGCAAATAAATGCAATGATGATTCACAACAGCAAATCTATGTGATTTGAATTATTTTTCAGAGTGGTATCACTCTGAAGTTGAAGATGACAACCCCTCCCCCCTCCTGACCAAAAATAGTATGTCTCTGATTGACTCACAAAAACAGATTAAAAAGATATTTCTTAGTTAAATGTATCAAGATTTGTTAGCCAGCACCAGTCTACTTGAAGGAACAGATAGGCTTTAGACAAGTAGGGGAAAGGCATATTTTGCAAGCTACATCCAAGCACAAATGAAAAAAAAATCCTTGGGATGTGCTAGGACAGGGCTGTCAAACTCATGGCCCACGGGCCAGATGCGTCACATGCTGGCCACATCCAGGCCTGGTTTTAGCAAAGGGGGGCAAAGTCCCGATACATCACGTGGCACCACCATGGCAGTGCAAGTTTGACATCCCTATGCTAGGAGAAAGCTAGGAAGTGGGATGCTTCTTGTAGCACAAAATGTTTTTTCTAACATTAATTGTAAGCGTATATCAACTATGCCAATTAGAAATACATTATGGAACTTTTCTTTTGGGAGTTATGCGTTGTTAATTTTATGGGTGTATATGTATGAAATATAATATAAACATATTTCTAGATGTATTAATTATATTGATTGTATATTAATCGATATCTTACTGTTGATTTAAAACATTTAATAAGTAAATATTTATTATATTAAACATAAGTATATATTAAATATAAATAAATTAATCTTTAATTGTCTATTTAAAAACTACTCAAAGAGGTTCTGCAAGTCAATGAAGATAATTAAGCAGCAAATCCCACCCTCACTAACACCAATGATGTCACCTAGTTGGGTAATGAAAGATCTGCCAGCAACCAAGTTCAGAAAGCCACAAGGTCTCCACAAGAGAACTTTAAAGAATTTAAAACACAGTATTTAAAACTATAATGTTAAAAAAATTAAAGCACACAGTTTGTTTCTTTCTACAATTAAATGCTCCTTCATCTTTGGGGGCAGATTACTGTATTAAAAAAAGAATAAATTACTCTAATTGTAACAAATCCATCTGAAGTGCTACTATTCAGAAACAACCTGTTTTTATTTGTCCCCAAATATCTTTCTGTGGTCAATTTTTTTTGCTCCACAAAAAATAAATTAGAGACAGGTGGTCTGGATATCATTAGATTTACAAATTACTTGTTGCCTTCAATATGCTATAAGTGTTCCCCCCCCCCCCCAAAATACTAGGATATGCAATCTATATATTTAAAAAAAGAACACCTTTTCTTCTGTTGCAATTTAAATGAATGTGTCCAATCTTCCAAACCTGACATCTTGGAAAAATACCAATGAATTTTTATTCCAGATGCCACATCTTATTTCTTTTGTCTTTTAAACTGGGTTTGTTTCATTGATTGGAAATGGGAGTTATATGAACTAGTTGATTCCATGACTGAAATGTAAAACGAGATCTTTATTCATTCTTCCTTCCCCTACATCTGCTTATGTGCTCCAAAATCTGTTCCAGAATAACCCTTTTGGGATGATAGCTGAGATTGCAAAAAGGCAGAGAAAAAAAATGGCAATAGTACTGGATAATAAGCTGGTTTCAGAAGGCAGAGAAGGAGGAAATGGAAACCAATCTAATTTCAACTAGGAGGACCTTCCAAAGGGCCATCCACAAGCAGTACTTCTTGACCTCCTCATCTCTCAAGATGCTTCTCCCCCAAAATTATGTAAATTGAGCTTATTCTAGGTGGAAAGTGCAGTCCTGAAGGTAACTGGTCCCAAACCATAGAAGGGTTTATAGGTTAAAATTAGCACTTTAAATTGTGCCCAGTATCTTATTGATAGCCAGTGCAGGACCTGTAGTACAACTATAATGTGCTTCTAAGGCCAGGTTTTAGTATATACATGGATAGCTGCACTCTGCACTATTTGCAGCTTCCAAGTTGTTTTTAAAAGCACCCCAATACCGCATGTTAAAGCAGTTGGGACTGCTGCTTTTTGTGCAAGAGACAAAAATTACAAAGTCCTTTAGGTAAGATGAGCGGAGGAGAATTTAATAAATAAATAAATCCAGAGCTTTGGAGAAATATGCCCACTTGTAACGTCTACAGTGCAATAATTAATGTTTAAGTTTCTATATGTATATGAAGGTCAAACAGATGAAGCTAATGTGTTATATAGTATTGATATCAAAATGATTAGTTCATCATCAGTGAAGTATTATGTGTTGACCTGGTCTTAATATCTCTAGTACTCTCTGTAAAATAGAAATGGCATATCATTTCTAGAAGGCTTATTCCTAATACTGGAGAACTTTTTTTAATATTTCAGAAAACAACAGTGCCATCTATTGTGCAACAGAATTAATACAATATGCCTATATACTGGTATTTTCACTGGTATTCTACTTTCCATTCTTCCACTGTGACAGTGCACAAATAATAACAGAAAATGGGCAAGGAGATGCTGATAGGTTAATCAATCATTCTTCAAATTACATAAATCCTGGTTTTCATTCCTTTTGTGAGCTTTAGCCAAACAGATTGTAGATTTTTGTGTCATTCATGAGCAACAAAAGTTCCATCATATAAAGTGCAGTTGTTTCATGTAGTCATAATAAAAATGAATACATGGAGCATTTATGAATACATATGCAGTTATCTATAAAACACAAAGATCTTTTGAAAAGAAAGTAATTTCAATGTTGAATAAAGAACAAAACATTTCTAAGATATGTGTTAAGAGACATTCTAATTCCTAACAAAACATATCACAAAACTGTTTTATAGAAAATTACCAAGAAAGTGAAACCAAATGTATACAGAATATATATCTATGAATATGGAAATACATAGTCAACACTGCAAATACACTTGCCTTCTAAGAAAATAATTCTCTCATCACATAAAAATGATGTCTCCCCCTCAGAAAACCTTCCAGCAGGCATATCCAGAAGTTCAAGCCATTCCATTTATTTTTATTTTAGGTAGAACTATTCTACTTCCACTGGTAGCTTTTGACTTTGACAATATTACTTTTAAAAAAAAAAAAACGTGGGTTCTAAATATAAGTGGGAGATAATTTGTAACATTGAACAGTGCTGAGGTGAAGCTATTTAAAATCTCATTAAGAACATAATAGCCCTATTAATGCCCATCTTAAACCAGAATTTTGTTTCTTACATGGCTAACCATATGCCCCTGGGGTCTCAGCAGGCAGGAAATAGACATACATCCCTCTTCTGCTAGTATTTCTCTGGTATTCGGAAATATACCAATGCTGTATTCAACCCAGAACTTCAAGGCTAATAGTAATTAATAAGCCTATTCTTGGTTAATTATTTCATCCATTTTAGAGCTATGCAAGTTGGTGGCGTGTCACTATGAATTCCACAGGTTAATTATAACTCTTTTTTCCAGTCAGCTTGATTAGAGGAAAAAAGAAAAGCTTGATTTCATATATCTTGATTATATTTAATAGAGCTATTCACTATTATGAGAGCCAGTCTGGTGTAATGGTTAAGGCAGCTGCCTAGAAATCAAGAGACCATGAATTCTAGTCATGCTGAGGCACCAAGACAACTGGATAATCTTGGGCTAGTCCAGGAAGGAGCCACTGTAAACTGTTTCTGAAATCTTGTAAAAAAAAAAAAAAGAAGGTATTAGTCCAGATAGTTCACAGAAGTTAATACTACACTCAAAGGTAACCGCTCCACAAGTCCACTTTAGCCCAAAGAACTTGTTCCTAGTTATTTATAGACAGCTCACACCCAACTGATGCATACTGTTGTTGTAGTTCTACTCCAACATGCATCAACTTAAAGCTATTTAAATTTGCCGTTTGAATTTGGTTAGGCTCACCTTTTTTTAAAACAAATGCTTTTTTTAATCTTTTAACAATGAATTTTAGTTTCCACTATCCAGAATGCTTTGTTACTATCTGCAAACTTGCCATCTCATTGTTGTCTCCTAAGTCAAGTTACAAACAGCTTACTGAAGAATGCCACTTATTATTCTTTGAAGGAAAAAGAAATCTGCCCATTTGTTCCTTTTTTCCACCAGACAACATTCCATAAAAGGATAGGACATCTTAATCCCGTGACTGCTAAATTTATTCAAGTGCCTTGACGAACTTACTCAGAGTTTTTAAAAATTCAACAGGATCAGTTTCACCCATAAGCCTACTGATGAAATAATTCTAGGAGCTTTGTGAGGCAGGATTCACAGAATTTTTGGAAGTGTTGCACTACGTTGATTTTCTGTAACAAATTTTCTTCCACTGCTTGCTAATTATTTTTCTGATTTCTGCTAATTTACTCAAAACAGAAACAAACCAAAATATAGCTCTTGTGTGAGAGGCAGCAATGAAGCTGCTTGTTAGAACAATCGGAAATAGCAGGCACCTTTGGGGACCTCTGAAGAAGTGTGGATTTCTATCAAAGGAAAACTACTTCTTCCCACCCCACTCAACACAAATACCTGTAGAAGAAAAGCTGCAAACTATTTTTGCAGTGCTTCACCAAGTCCCACAACATAGGAATAATGTACTCTGGGGTGATGTGTATAGGAAGAAAGAAAAATCTTCATTTTATATACCACGATTATATTTAGTAGAGTTAGCCACTATTTGTACTACACTAATGTGTAATATAGGTCCTTGAGCTAGATGCTGAAGTGAAGAGAACTTGAGAAACTTAGAAATCAGTTCTTTAAATTGTCTGAAATGTTTTTATTACAGTATAATTGCTATAAACATTTTATATTTTCATTTCTTCTCATGTTATTAAAAAATAAAATATTTTCAGCTATTACTTGTGGCTACCTTTTTATTTGAGCCATGCAAGATATACAGGACAAAATAAAGCTACCAGATAGTAAGAGAGGTACATGAAATCTCATTTATGCTTGAACTACTAAAAATAATAAGATTATTTTTTTAGTGTGACTTTGTCTTATTTATCATGAGTAGAAGCAAAAATAATTTACCCACTTTCAAACTGTAAGGAGGAAATAATGGAATAATATACCATATCATCACTGTAGAACTGATTGGGAAGTATATTTGTATTTATCACAAATGCAATAATTAATTTTTTACAAAAGAATTCTAAAATGTCAATGGCTTGAAAAAAAGTATTTGTAACCATTCGTAGTATTGTACTGATTATTACTTTGGACAACTTACAGATATTTATCTGGGTCATCTTTTATTTTTTCAATGCTTTTTTCACATTTTTCTTTCTCTGGCTCTTCAACATCTTTTTTTTCTTCAAATTCCACTATGGCTCTTGCAACAGAAAGTTTAGCACCAACAACTATGTCATTCTTGACTTGCAAAACAAAATCTGGAAAATGAATTCAAACTTATTTGCTTTAAAACAAGCTGCAGATGAGTTTACTTATCTATACTCAATATATTATAAGACTATAATCTAATGTCAGATTTCCAGAAAAAATTAAAGAACATTTTTAGACTTTTAACTTATAAACACCCACACCTATTTTCTGGATCACTGAATACCTACATGGAGTACTGTAAACTGAACCATTGACTTAATTTCCATGGAAGTTGCATTTTGCCTGTAACAAATCCATTTTTCAAAAGGATTATTCTAATTTCTCTTAGTCAACAAGATCATGAAAACACCAGTGAGTTTGCCATCTTGTTTACATAGTCTTTCCAAATCAACAGTGAAAAAGTAGTTTAAAAAGTAATGCTTTCCATAACAGAATCTGGAAGCAAATAACGATATCTCCCAGGCAGTGCTTACCTGACCAATGAGGAAAGAGTAGTGAAAAAGTTTGGAACAAGATTCATAGGATAACAAGTTTTATTGGACAAATTGAAGGAGACTGTGTATACTCAAAAGCACAACTTTCTTCCCATTTACTATAAATATATGCTACCAGCTCCATTGATCTGCTGGTTCTCCTTTTATAGTGTGATCGGGAAAAACATTTGAACTCCTCATGTTGTCTGGTGGGCCTGCTTAATTCATTATTCTCTAATATCATAATTTCCTGATTCCAAGCATGACTCCTATAAAACCCATCATGAACAAAGGTATCTGCCAATGATTTCCATTCAAGTGGTAAATGCCCATTAGCTTTATATCAGTATATACATTTTTTTTAAAAAAAGCATAGAAAGCAATCTGCTCACTTTTTGGGTTCCTCATGATGCAATATGCACGCATAGCCATTATATCAGATGCTAAATTATTACATTGGAGACGTTTCTTATGCTGAGCTGTAGTCCACAGTGGATCAACCCATTGCTCTCCACATGATATGTAAAGCTATTTGTAAAAAATGAGAACTGAATGTAGTTCACATTCATATTATTTCATTTTTAAAAATAAAATCATGCATTTTCTTTTCTGATGCATAAATTCACATCTGCTCACAAATTCAATATATATTTTACAGACTATATAATTGTATTTTTATATAACATAGTAATTGTTATATTATTGTCATTGTCATTGTTATTGATAATAATAACAGCGATAACAACAGTAGTAACAGTGATACCCATTGTCATCAGGGCACTTGGTACCATGTCCAAGAATTTTGCAAAATACATAAAGAAATTGAAGCTTCCTGCAATAACACCAGCAGAACTGCAAAAAATTGCACTACTCAGAGCAACATACATTTTAAGAAGATACTTGATTGATACCTAGGATTCTGGCAGCAATCCATATCAACCATCAGAGCTAGTCAATGATATTTGTGATATTTGAAATGTTCAGTTGGCTGATTTTCATGTTTAATAAATAAAAGTTTATAATAATAATAATCCAAACCTTAATTAAGAACAATGCATATCAACCCAGAATTGAGAAGACAGCAACAGACAGCAAATGCCATCTCTGCAAGAAACTGAAGAAACAATGGATCGCCTAATTAGCTGCTGCAAGAAGATTACCCACTGCACACAATGACAAAGTAACAACAATGGTGCATTGCAATATCTGCAAGAAATGCCATTTGTTCTTAAGCAAAAATTTGTGGGACCACAAAATAGACTTAATAGAAAATGAAGAAACTAAAATGTTCTGAGACCAGTCCAGACAAGACTCCAGACTTAACAATTGTTGCTAGAAAAGACAAAAAAGTCTGGATAGTGAATTCTACAATAGCTGGTAATAACAGAACAGAAGAACAAGAACTGGAGAAAATCACAAAATATAAAGATCTGAAAACAGAAGAATGACTGTGGAAAAATAAAGCAAATATAATACTGATGCCGTGAGTGCAATCCCAAAATAACTGGAATATCACTTGAACACCACTGAAATTGACAGAATCACCCTCAATCAATAGCAAAAGGCAGCTTTACAGGGAACAGAATTCTTTATTGGCCAAGTGTGATTGGACATACAAGGAATTTGTCTTCAGTGCATATGCTGTCTGTGTACATAAAAGGAAGCGGTACATTCGTTGGGAATCATAGGATACAACACTTGTTAAATAGTCATGGGGTATAAATAAGCAGTCAAATAGTACTAGGAGACAATACTCAATATAAATCATAATGATACAAGCAACAAGTTATAGTCATAGTGGGGTGGGTGATGGAACGATGAGAATAATAGTAATGCAGACTTAATAAATAGTTAGACAGTGTTGAGAGAACTATTTGTTTAGCAGATTGATGGCATTCGGGAAAAAGCTGTTCTTATTTGGCTCATAGGGGATATCACTGTATCCTCAATCAGCTTAACAGAGACATATAATAAGGGAGAGGAAGTGATCAAAGAGCAAAGATCCCAACATAGGATCTAGGTATAATTACAAACTCAATTCTAATATTAGAAATATAGGCAACCCTTCATATTTAATGGATGTATTAATTTGATGAGCACATCTCTTTAGCCTCGAGTTCAAATCATCAGTGAAAGTGGTGAGCAAACTGGAACAGTTACTTCTTGGACCTTCTTGACAATAATTATTTTTACAAGTACTCAATTGATAACTACTCTTTCAAAACCATTTGTCACCACATTATATACATAAGTGATGATAGCTTCCTTCTGCCATAATACTTTCTTTTGAATCATAAAGCTGCCATATAGGAATTGATGGCGGGTATCTTAGGCTACCATCCTGCATATCATCAGGATACAACACTCCCAACAGAATTAAATACTTCATCCTTTCCTATCTGGTATGTCAGCTTTCAATTTACATAAATATTAGCCAGTACTTTCAACATATCTGGATGGATGATTTACAGATGGTTTTCTTTTTTCCATTACTCCTTTTTTTAATCCCACCCTCTATCTTTTTTTTCTTCCTTTCATTGCCTTCGGACAGCTTCCTTCCTCTTTCCTTTAGTTCAATGTTTTCTTTCTTTGGGGCGGGGGGGGGGGAATCTCAAGCCTATGTGATTTTTTTTTCCTCTTCCACCTGGGATCCTCTGACCTTCATAAATTAGGCTGAAGGTCACATGCATAGATTGCCCTGCTGTCTCGGGATTGAACTGCAAATCAATGAGAAAGAACATTAGATGTGTTTGATCACATTGCCAGCAACCTGACCCTTTCTGTATTCAGTGATGTCATTACTCTTTTCAATCCATGTGCTTACTTGGGTGCCAGGAAAATGAATTTGGACACCATGCCTATATCCACTGATGTGACTTAACTCAGTGGAACTTATTACTGAATAGATGCTATTCATACTTTAATAATGATCGTTTTCTCTTTAATTGCATATTTAGCCCACCTATCCTGTTTCTTTTCATTGTCTTGTCTCTGTCTCACAACTCTTTTGTAACACATTTCCTGAATGTAAGTGCTTCCACTCCCAAAATTTCAATCTTAATTGTTATATTTTGGCTACATGTTTTAAAAGACTTCATTTTCATAATTGCATCTATGTGTAATCAACAACTGATGAGGGGGATATGTGTTTAAGACAAGGATAGTGAGTAGTACAAAGTATCCAAATTTAGTTTCTTTTACAATAAACAATTATCTTCCCTAAATAACATTAAAATAAAATTTAATATTAAAAACAGATCCAGTGAACAAGTTATATCTTGCTATATTTGAATGTTTCCCAGGAGCACAACTTGCGTAGAGACTCACTGACTGAACAATATTTGTTTCCTTTTTTATTTTAATCCATACACCGGAAGGATGTACCAGGATACTTCCTAAGCTCCGGTGGCTTGAGCTTCCTTCTGAAATGTTCATTTTGTGATTTTACAATTATCACCATTCTTTGATATGTAATGTGTTCCCATATGTATCAGTACAAACTGACAATTGGCAACAGACTTGGTAAGCCTTGAAAGCTGTTTTGTCATGTCCTTGATCTTTGGTCTTGTGGACAACTCATCTTCTGAATTGATGGGTGCAGCTGATATATGGTTGCTTCAATTCCTCCTAGTAATGAATCACCAACTGTCGTGGCTCCTTTTTAATTTTCTTATGGCATACAGCACTGTTTCTCAAGTTCAGCAACTTGAAGTCCACCCATCTTAAAATTGGCAAGGTTGAGAAACACTGGGGCACAGCCTTATTCTCTGGGATGCCCTAGGGCTCTGTCCATTGGTCTTTCTAGTCTGTGGTGCCTATTCTCTGAATGTTCAAAGCCAATTCGATCTGCAAAGCCTGTCTCTGAGTTCTAATAATTCAGAATAACTTCTATACCTCCTGTTTCTGGTGGTTATTTGTTTATTTAGAGATTTATGCAGCCACTCACTTGCTTTCAGTGGCTTTAGGTGGCTTTCAAACAATAAAAAAATCACAATATAAAAAGAGTAAAAATAATAATTCCCCACCCACCCACTCAACAACAAACTGTCAAACCATTTAGTATGGTGATGGGCTCCATCCCACTTTGGGTTCTCCATGCCCCAGCCTTGCAAAAAAATGTCAAAGTGAGGTCTGGTCTAATTTCTGCAGAAATGCTTTCAAAAGGGAAGGAGGCACTACAAAGAAGGGCCTTCTTCTGGGTCCCACCTAGTGTACTTCCTTAGGGGGAGGGATACACAACAAATTCGAATTTCAAATTCAAATTTTATTGGTCACATACACAGTCATACATGGTACAATATGCAGTGAAATGCTTACACAACTGCAA
>JANHFJ010001288.1:128236-144105 GCA_032468195.1 Cerberus rynchops | reverse complement strand
ATACTGGAATACTGCTATCATGTCACCCCCAATTCTTCTTTTCTTTAGACTAGCAAACCCAAAACCTGAAACTGTTCTTCATATGGTTTAGTTTCCAGGCCTTTGATCATCTTAGTTGCTCTTCTCTGAACTTTTTCCAAAGACTCAACACCTTTTTTTTTTGTAGTATGGTGACCAAAATTGGGGGTATTAGATATGTAATGATGTCTGGAATGACTTTGGGATATAGGGAATAGAGATGTAGCCAAGGGAACAGTTGGATAAGGGGCAGGTTAGCCCACAGTAAGAATGTGAATGGGTCAAGGAAGGACCTCAAGAGACCCTCCCTAGTTTCTTGGGCTGTAGAAGGGATGGAGGGGGCGGGATAAATGTAGCTTTGGATTTGCAAGATTCTGTTGAGGTATTAATAAAATTATTTCGCTTGTGCTTCCTGTCAGGTCCGCCTTAGTCATTACCTATCACCTGGCTGATTGTAGGTGACAAAACTTAGCAGATTTGAAACTCTTGAGGTTGTCTTTGGATTGGAAAATATTGGAATAAGAGGGGGGCGGAAAACTTAACATCACTATAATGAAGGACAATTTAGGTCTTGCTTCTTTCATAGTTGTGGGAGAGACAGCTGGCATGGAACTGTAAGCAAAGAAAAGAGATTTCTTATACATGTTTTTACCATGATTAATTGAAAGAGGAGATGTATCCTTTGTGAAGATTGGTTTCCCTCTGAACATTCTGAATCTTTTCCTGTGTAACTTTACTAATTCTAATTCTAGAAGAAAAGGATAAAAACAGTTCTCTCTCCACCCATTGCGTAATTCTATAAATTTCACAAGCGATTCATATTGCTCATTTTCTCTAGATACAGAGTGGGATACGGGAATTAATAGTTGTTGCATCACTTATAGAACTAGTTCTGGCTTCAGGGCCAGTTGTCAAAATAACCCTAAAAGTTTATCGCACATGAAATAATAACTTACTGCAACGTGATTTTTTTTTTAGCCTGAATCAAGAATAATTGTATGACCTATGATTCTCTTTGCAAACTGTCATAAAGAACTACTTGGGAGAACCAGTAAGGCACCACTGTTGCATTTCCCACATGCAGCTGCTGTTCTGTAGACTCACAACAATCAGATTTCTAGCGTGAGCCAAAGACATCCTTCTTCCTTTATAGGAGAAATATGTTCTAGAACAAGGCTGTCTAACCCGCGGCCCGTAGCCCATATGCGTCATGTGCTGGCCCCGCCCCTTCCCGGTTTAGCAAAAGGGGAAAAAAGCCCCAATATGTCATGTGACACTGCTGTGACAATGCAGGTTTGACTCCCCCTTCTAGAAAGTCACATTTATTTTGGCAACCAATAATACTTCAATTGCAAGCACCAGTGACAGTTTCAAAACATTGTCGTCTGATTGCTGCCTATTTGTTTTAAGTTCTTGAGGAAAATAAGTCACCTGAATAGTGAAGTAGGCTGCATACATGAATAAATATTTTTTTAAAAAAAGGAGTCTTAGAGCATAGATTGCATCTCTTGGAAATAACTGCGCCTCTGAATAATTCTGCACCACAAAAGTTGTTGTGTGTGCTATGCTCTTGCTTCCTAATACCCCTTTCTCATTTAGCTTGTGTCTTTAAGTTCTGATTTGATAACAAAATGCCTGCCTTTTAAAAAATTGCAATCTTTGCTAACATACATTTATAAGTAACAAAGAGATAATTTAACCTTTCTAATAATGGAAGGAAGAGCAAATTTAAGGATACGGCTTGTGGGGTCTCTAACGGAGAGTAACTGTATCAGGCAACTGAACCACATTTTTCAAATTATTCATAAGATTTTATTCAGACCGAAAAGGGTCAATCACTAAACAGAGGCTGAGATGACTATGCCCCAGAGGAGGAAGTACGAGATGGTGAAAAACGTTTTGATCTTCCATGACTTGCTCCAGAAATCAAATACTCAATATGTTTTTCCCACCCTCACTTTGCATATAATTGTCCTCTAGTAGTAGCAAAATGGGCCTCTTGACCTCACAAGAAGAGCTGTTACTCTATATTTAACAACCTTCCAAAAGCATTATGTATTAGTCTACACAGTTTGCAATAGCTCCAATCTCAGGAACCTACCATTTAAGACACGCCTGGAGGCAAGCAAAATTGCACAAAATGGCAGCTAATTTATAGAAAAGAGACCGAGAGAGGAAATATTTAGAAGTCTAGTCCTTGGAGCCATCTGATTCATATTATTGACTCATTTAAGCAACAGAGAGTGAGCAGAGACAACTTTTTAAGGAGTTTGGTTTCACACAGATTATTTGCAATTGCAGCCCATTATTTTTATACCAAGACTTCATTAGTCATATCTCCCGTCAAAGCTTCAACCCATGTCAAATGTTTTCAGAAAACACACCAGGACAGGTATGGAACTCATCAGCCTTGGTCAAAGGTCGGCCTCATTAAGGAGTCAAAATGAAAACTTTCAGGGTCTCCGACATATCGCCGAGACTTTCTGCTCCCATTTTTGAAATTCAGGGCCCGTTAAGCACCTTCTGCTCCCCAGACATTCAAATGCGATCAAGGTTTCAGCCTGAGCGAATGAATGGGATTCTTAACTGGCTGGGCCTTTATAATAAGGGAATGATTGAAACAACCAGAAACTAGTTTGCCATATCTATAACACCATTTCCTGAGATTAGACATAACATCTCAAGACAATACAATTAGGACTTCTACGTTTAAAGAAAAAAAATAGTGAGGGGGGGGAGGAAGAGAGCGATGATTGCAGTGGTGAATTAAATACCATAAATAGCAGGGTGCTGGCTAGGTAAACAAGGCAGAATTTGATACACTGAAGATTTCCTGGGCTTGATATCTGTCTTTTTCTGGGAGGTCAGTATCTTTCAGTGACATAGGGAAGTCGATGCACAGGAGTTGTTAGCAACTGGTTATCATGCTGTGCTGTGACAGATGTGTTTTAAGGAATGCAGAGGCCCAAAGATAAGGGTAACAAAACCGCCATTCATTGGGAGAGTATATTACATGAGTTTTTCTGCTCCCACTTTCAGGAGCTGGGGCGTGAAAGAGGACAATAAAAAACAGCAATACGCTTTACTTTATGGAGACATTAGTGGTTTCTTTGTTTTAAACAGCAGGCTTCTCTTAGCTTTTAAATAGATACATGTGCAGATCACATGGCTATAACTTTCCATATTTCAATAAGGAACATTAGACCTCCCCCTATCCTTTTCCTATTTTTTATCTTGAAGATCCAGCATACAAGTTCTTCTATTCTTCTCCCAGTCTGAAAGTTCAATTCTGCCTATTATATGCGATGTGCTTATATCAGTTCTGCCTATTATGTGCGAGGTCTAAGAATTGATTTAAAGCATCCAGAAAGCACACGTTTTTCCACTTGAAAAATACAATTGTCCTGCAACAATTAGCAAAATTTGATTGGGAAGATAATCAAGGCATATATACGCCTAACTTTTGCATGTGCATTAAACCACATAGATCTACATTTAGGAGGAATTAGTGTAATTTAAATGTATAAATATAATATTATGTCCATGGTAACAAAATTCCGTCTATTCCCTCTTAGTCAACTGTTCAGGTACAGGTTCAAGCCCTGCTTTCTGTTTTGTCATTCTATAGTGTTCATCTTTAAAATGTTTCAAATTGAGTTTCCTGAAACTAAAACTCATGGCCAGCCTACTCATTAGAATAACAAAAGAGGCAATACAATTTAAACTGGTTTTCTTGTTTTAAAGCAAGTGAGTTGTAAGCATATTGCATAAGTATACTCCAGGTCTTTAATATGTTAAAAATATTGATCAGTAAGTACCGTATTTTTCGGCATATAAGATGCACCTAACTATAAGATGTACCTAGATTTAGAAGAGGAAAACAACAACAAAAAAGATTTTTGGCTTCTGTGTGCCCCATTTTCAGGCCTGTTTTTGAGGCTTTTGGGGCCTGTTTTTAAGGCTTTTTAAGGTCTGTTTTCAGGGCTTTTTTGGCCCGCTTTTTTGGTCTGTTTTTCCCAGAAAAAGCCCCCAAAATGGCCCAAAGAAGGCCCCAAAACAGCCAAAAAATGGCTGGAAAAAGGCCAGAAAATGGAGGCCAAAAAACAGCCAGCAGGTTGGCGGAGCTTTGGCAACATTCGCTGTATAAGACACAGAGACATTTTCACCCACATTTTTGGGGGAAAAAAGTGCATCATGTACGCAGAAAAATATGGTATTCAAAAATTAGGATAGGGCATAGAAGTTTCTGATGGCTATTGCGACAGGCTAAGAGCACAGAGGGCAAAGGCAAGAAGCCTTGAAAAGAAGACAAGCTGTTATTTCTCGCTTGATGCACAAAAGACCAGCCTCTCATAATAATATTTTATACATATTATGTGAAGACCTAGCTCTCTGGAGAGGTCTATAATTCTGGGAAACATGAAAGGAAAGGAGAAAAGAGCACAACCAGTCCAAGCTTGGATGGACTCACAATGGCAATGGGTGCTACTTTGGAAGATCATTTTAAAGAACGTGTTTGCTAAAAATCAATACCAACTTGATGGCATATAACCCATCAGTCAATTAGCTCTTGAAGCCTTGAGTTCTTGGGGTGGATATCCAGCAAATAGAGTGAGGCAACTGCTTCAGACAACAGCTAGTAAGGCTCAGGGCTTGACAATGAAGTACAGATAGTTGTCAACTTACCACTGTAATTGAGCCCAGAATTATGATTGCAAGACATGGGGATTGTCACTGATTTTACAACCTTTTTGGCAGTAGTTGTTAAGCAAATCCCACCCCAATTAAGTAAACACTGTGGTTGTTAAACAAACACCATGGTCATTAAGCAAATGCCATGGTTGTTAAATGAGCCCATTTTAGCCAAGGTTCAGGAAATGAACACTGGATTCTGGCAAAAAAAAAGTTGTAAATCTTGGACATGTCATGCTGCAAATGACTGTAAATGCGAGCTGGTTGCCAAGCATCCAAAATGCAATCACATGATCATTGGAGGGAGGATATCAGAACTTGAAATGGGTCAGAAGTGGCTCTGGATGGGTCTGTTATAAACTTTGAAAGGTTATTAAAGGACTGGTCATAATCTAAGAACTATCTGTATTAGAGGACTGAATTTGGTAGATTCTGCTTTTCCTCTGGTACATGCTATTATAGTCTCAAAGCTGAATAAGATTGGAGCTAGTTTGGTCAGCTTTCATCCATATATAGAAATAGATGCCATCACTGAGCTATGACATCGTCTTCTTAGCAAAGCAATCCTGACTGTCCATTCTAATTATATGAAATCTCATATCCATGGAGAGAGTAGAAGATATATGTTACAGATCAACCAAATTCAAGCCCTGAACTGGCACATTCTAGCCACCCAATCATCAATTCCAGTAGCAAAACAACAGCTAAGCAAACCATATCTTGCAAATGGAAAATGGCTGAGGTCCACTTGGAAGGATATGGATAACCTTCCAATTTCCTTACCATTCTTTTTGTAATTTTTTTAAAAACAACAACTATTGACTGGATTGGAAAAGAATGGCCACAAGCAACTCAGCCACAGCTCTAACTAATGTTTAATTTTTTTTCTCACATGGGATGCTTATGATGTGGTGCATTAATATCCTTTCTGTAAGGATTTGGAAAATGGACGCAGTAGCAAGAAAAGGTTTCATGGTTCACTTTATAGACTTAGTCAGTGGTGGTATTCCACCTGGATGCACCAGTTCTAGCAAACTGGTAGTGGCGATGAGGATTTGGCCCTGCCTACCCACCCCAGCCCTTTCCTGTCCTATATCCCCCCTTTTTTCCTTTCTAGATCAGCTGAATCATGCAGAACAGCTGTTTTTCCACACCTCCACAGCCTTCCTACTCACCCGGGCTACCTCCAGTAAGTTCAATATCGGCAGTTTAGAAGCCACATGTGCATTGAACCAGTCGTAAAATTGGTTGCATCCCACCATTGGACATAGTAATGTATAAAAGGCCACTGCTGTGTCCAACTATTAATCATAATAATCTGTCCTGTTTCCAACCTTTCCTTTTTTGGGGAAGATTTGTAGCCACAGAGGACTCTGGAGGAAACAGGTTATGTGAATCCTGTTTATCTGAATCTAGCCCACTGGCTCTTAGCTTGCACACAACCTGCATGGAATGTCCAGATTACTTGACCCCCCTTCCCCACATCTCTGCTTCTGTCTGCTGCTTGGACAGGGAATCAATTCACCTGTGCTACACAGGCTGCGCAGCCCCAGAGTGCGCTGACCAAGGGCCTGCCGGGATGAAGCTGCTACCGGATACCATTGGTCCCTGCATGCTTGCTGCCTCTAGTGTGTCTGCCGGGGTGGTGGGGTGCCCAGCCTGGCTAATCACTCTGGAAGTGTGTTTCCCTGAAAATAAACTCTAGTGCTTATTTTGGAGACCCCCAAAAATATATGATCAGGTCTTATTTTTGGGGAAACATGATAGGGTTAAGGTTGGGACATAGTATAGAGATAACATCAGTGGCACTTTTCAATGAAATGCCATGATGGGGATGGTGGTGCAACACAACAGTGTTGTGGGGTTGTTCTCTTTTCTCCATAGCCATCTCCAGTTGGTGTTGGATGGAAGAGATATTGAGTCAAAACTTCTGTTCTGTTAAGTCTTGTCTCAGTACCTGGAGGTTTCTGAGTTGTGAATGGGGAGGAACTGGCTCATTCTCAACCCTTGCAAAACCACCACAATGGCTGTAGATTCTTGGGTTTCCTGTTTCTGGGAAATGTCCATCCTTGTGTCTGATTAGATAGCACTGCTTGAGGAACAAGTTATGGTTAAAGCCAGGAAGGTTTTCACACAAATCCAACTATGTGTAACAATTGTACCCATTTGCCTGAGAGGCCCTCCTTAACATTCACTCATGACCTGCTCACCTCACCAGAAGCCTATTGCAACAAAGTCTACATGAGGTTTTCTTTGAAGACCTCCAAGAAGTTGTAGAAATATGAATAGTGACGGGCAGGTCTGTTATGCCCAGGTAATACCTCTATTTTGTGAACTGTTCTAATTACCAATAATTTTCTGGATGCAATTCAAGGTGCTGATTATTATTTATATGGCATAAGACCTAGTTCTGTCTTTTGTAGAGATCTGTTTGAGACCTAGTTGCTGCTGGGGGATAAGGTGAGCTCCTGTCACATGCTCTAGCTCCTGCTGACTTAGCCATTCAAAAGTGGGTGGCCATGAATAGATAAATGGGTACTACTTCAGTGGCTCACTTAATGGGGACATAAAAGGACTCCCAAATGGGCCTCCCCCAAGCAATGATGATATCACCATTTAATCCTTTCAACCTGGAAGCTCTTTGGCACTCCTGACACAACTATAGAAGTAGCAATAGTTTCTTGTAGTATCTGCCTATCCTGTACCATTAGACAGATAGACCTAGAGTTAGATAGCTGGCATGCTGCTGGTCTTGTCAAGTAAGCATTCTTATCTAGCAGAATCCAGGAAAGGGGCATTCTCTGTTACAATGCTCTATTCCTTCTGGACTCGCATCTCTCTGAAGATTTGTTTGGTTCCCATGCTGTCCACCTTAAATACACGGGTGTCCCTTCAGGTCTTGTGTTAGTATGTATGGTGGGTCTGTCAAGGCTGGGCATGGCATGGGAAGTTGATTACTTTCATCGTTCCTTTTGGGGTAAAGCTGCTGCTTATATCTTTATTTTCCTTAATTTTAATTTTGGAGTCCTTTTTGGAACTGAGTTTATCTGGATGTTGAACACAAACAAGTCAATAAAAGGCACAAGATGGTCAATTGAGAAACCAGGTTTATGTTTGGACTAGCGGTTCACTCGGCTTGGAACTTATGATGTATAGAATCCCCTCACTGAAGATGGTGATGGTGATGATGATGATGATGATGATGATGAAAATTCTTCTATCTATGCCATTGTCTTCAAAGAGAAGTCCGCTTTGCCATACAGGGTCATGGATTCTGTGCCCTCACACTTGCCAGGCTGTTCAGCCGCATCAGATAAAGCAGAAACATCCTGATTATGAATCTGTGATTGATGTCCTTGGCCTAAAACTTCCCTCTTCTTCCCCCATCCAGGAAACAGGAGGGCTGGAGAGATAGTGCTCAGTTTTCTTTCACAGCCCCTGTTTCCTAACTCTAATCACCTTCTGCTGTGGGAAAAGAGATGAGATGCGGCCTTAAAAACAGATCATTGTCCGCCTCCTAGATTAATGCAGAGAAAGCAGTATTGTCTGCTGAATGGATAAACCTTCCTGCCGTCACTCAAAACCTATATTCAACGCTACTTCATTTCTAAGAGGCTTATCTTCTCTGAATAGATCCTTCCAGCTCAAGTAAGAGGCGATGTAATGAAGCGTGTTTTTTTTTCTTAAGTGAGAAACCTGCTGGAAAGAAGGGGTGAACTCTGTGCAGCTGTTCGACAGGCATTTGCAGACTCTTGAAATACTTGTCATTTATCTGGTCTTGCAGGACATCAAATGAGGGAAGATCAAGTTCAAAATCTGCCTGAGCAGCTTTTGAAGGGCTTCTTCAACTGTTAATTAAATAATGCTTATTAACACGCAGTCTAATGCGGCTCAGCCCGCGCTATGCACGGCGGGTTCAGGGATGAAAATAGCATCATGTTTGGTTCACTTGCTGGCGGTTATTAATCATTAGCTTTCTCAGTTTTTGGAGGTTGAGTTCTGAATTGTAGGAATAGAATTTGACTTCTCTTTCTCTCTCTCTCTCTCTCTCTCTCTGCAGTTTTAAGATGAATGAATAAACTGGGCAGGTGTTGAGGCTATGAAGCACAAAATATGAATTGGCATGTTGAAATTGTAAGAGAATATGTCACAAAGATGCTTGTAATTCATCCAGTAGTTGGCCACAAAATGCCCTTTCATAAAACTTGGACAGGCACATTCTGTTACCACATTTTTCCGAATAAATAATGCCCCATTTATTTGGGTTTCTAAGGTTGTTTGAATAAGGAATGGGAAATCAATCTTCTTCCATTCCACATTAGCGCAGCAGAATTTTGCATGATATTCTGTTCTATCAATTTTTAGCAGTGATAACATTTGTATTTCTTGTCCCCTTGCCATTGATTCCTGATTCTAATGCCAGAATTGAGCCATGGAATATGGTGAAATCACAACAATGACTCAATTGCTTGGATTTAGACTGCAGGGGGTATGAAACTGGTGACCTGTGAGCTGGATGTGTCATGTGCAAGCCACTCCCACCCCAGCTCCGCGAAGGGGGAAAATGTCATGATACATCACGTGACCGCAATGTGACGCCACAAATTTGACACCCATGATTTAGAGGAAGCTAGATATAATAAATAAAAGGTGGTTGATCAGCCAAGACTAGGGAGGTGTAGATTGAACTCTGGTAAGGTTGGGAAAACCTAGCCTAGGTTGAAAGAGACCAAGATAGATCCTTTCTGCTTAATTCTCTATCTTGGAAAAGATTTCTAGCTTGATAAGTTTTCACTTTCATTTTCTTAACTAAAGTTTTAGAAGGATTTTCCAGCTCTAGATACAAATGGAGGTTGTGATGTTGCACAGACGTTACCAGAAATGATTCGGAAAACTTTATTTTTCAATGTTATCCTGACCAGTGTTTTTTAGCATTAGGAACTTTAAAAGGGATGGATTTCAATTCCCAGAAGTCCTCAGCCAGCATGGCTGAGTGAGGAATTGTGGGAGTTAAAATTGTTAAGGTTGAGAAATACTGTCTTAAAGAGATTTCTTATTTAATGCAGTTTAACAATAAATTAAACTTCTACCTCTGAATGCTAGCTACATTTCATTCAGATTAGCATTTATCCCACCATGAATCCAGCACATGTCCATTGTGGCAAAATACTCAAATTTGCTTCCAGCAGACTCTGTAACAAAATTCTTTTTAATCCTTCATTTGAAAGCCTGGAGATCTTTTACTAGTCAGTGTAGTAGGCCAATAGTCTGCCTTGGGATGGTCCCAGAAGGCTAGGCTCTTAACATTTATATCAAGTGAGGTCAATCCAAGCCAGAGATTTTATGTTATGTGCCAGAAACTAAGACACATTTGTTACATTCTCAATCATGTCTCTGTTTAATTGTGTGACTCCACAGCACAGACCCCGATTGCATGCTAGACTAGTCTGGTCTCGGATCCAAACATTGATGGTAAATCACTTCCAAATTCCTGATAGGAATGTGGTTTGGAAAAGAAAAAAATAATTTTAAAATGTAGGAAAAAAAAAAAACCAAATAGAGATTTAACACTTGAATTGACTGATAGAAAGGTAAAAGAAAACATGATTGGTACAACAAGATAAAATAGGCTTTAAGAAAGTACCTTTCTTTAGGGAATAAGAGATGGGAAATTGTAATTGAACAATTTGGACCTCTGAACAGAACTCATATTTATGTCTAGAATGGCCATCCTGATTTGGTATGACCTTTTTTCAACTAGATACTTTCACAAGATCAAGCAGAACAGAGAAGGAAGGGAAAGAAAGGATGGCCATATAACCTCCCATCAATATTTCATCATAAGAGGCATCCCAATTCTGCATACTACTCAAATAATTATTTCACACCAAATGTAAAAATGTCCAACCTCAGTAGATATTGGACTACTGCACCCAGAATGTCCACCCACTGTAGCCACAGGTGTCAGATGGAAAAGTCAATAGTCATCTGCTCAGGATTACCTGAGATTTGGACTAAGTAAAATTTACATTTTGAACAAAAAAGACAAACTGTTCTGAAAAGGCAAATTTAACATGGAATGTTTCTGTTTCAAGTTCAACAGACTTCCCTCCCCCCGCCCCATATGATGGTCCATCCCATCAATTTACAGATTTGACAGAATAACAGAGTTGGAAAGGATCTTGGAGGCTTCCTAGTCCAACCTCGCTGCTCAGGCAGGCAACCATATACCATTTCAGACAAATGGTTGCCTAATTTCTTAAAAACTTCCAGTCTTGGGGCATTCACATCTTCTGGAGGCAAGGAGTTCCACTGATTAATTGTTCTAACTGTCAGGAAATTTCTCCTTAGTTCTAGATTGCTTCTCTCTTTGATTAGTTTCCATCCATTGGTTCTTGTACTGCCTTCAGATGCTTTGGAGAATAGCTTGACTCCCTCTTTTTTTTGTGGCAACCCCTCAAAAGTTGAAATATTGCTATCATGTCGTCCCTAGTCCTTTCCCCCCCCATTAAACTGGACATACCCAATTCCCACAAATCGTTCTTCATATGTTTTAGTCTCCAGTCCCCTCTTTATTTTTCAGTCACTTATTCCATAATTTTATTATGGTATTACTATTACTATTTGGTGCCTTTGAATCAGTCTTGGCTCATGATGACTACTTCAACAAGTCCCTGCAGTTTTCTTGGCAAGATTTTGGAAGTAGCTGGCCATAGCTTCCTTCCTATTTACAGCTGAGTGACTGGCCCAAGGTCACTCAGCTGGGTTTGTGTCTAAGGCAGGACCAGAATTCACAGTTTTTAGTCTAGAGAACACTCATTGCCCTATTGTTTTTCATACCCTGCCCTTTAGGATTCTGTTTTCACATTTCTGTCAAACTTTGGATTTCCTTAACTCTGCAGATATTTTCCTCTCTGCGTATGCAGTGAGGCGTATTGGAATTTCTTTAGTCATCTAAATATGCATATTTGGGAAATGTATCCTTTATTCCTCAGCTGTCTATCAGATTATTTTCCTATTTCAGGCAAATCCAGTAACTTCCCAATGACTACTTTTTAAGAAGTTTCAACATTTTCAGATCACTTAAAATTGCACATTGTATGTGGGCAGAATTAACTTTAAGATATTCTCAAACTTGAAATAAATCTTGGTTCACATACTGTGATATGGTAAGATAGTAACTATGTCCCATTTTAGCCTTGCCCTGCACAAATTTAGCAAATCAGTATAAATTTGATTAAGGAATTTGGTCATAAATGAATATTTCCATCTTTTACACCAAAGAATACGGGATTTTTTTCCTTTCCTTTCCAAGATATGCAATAAAATGCCACATGTTTTTTGTGTTCGCTTGTTTTCTTCTTCTGGAGTTAAACATATGACTCCATTATCTCTTGTCCAAGAAAAGTAGAAATTTTATTGAAGTGTCTTATCGAAGAAGAAAAGGAAGGGCTATAACATTAGGATAAATCTTCACATAAAAGCCAAGAGGTTGCATATGGAAAACTGCTGACGAAGATTAACTATCCATGCCTTAAACGCTTACTGACTTATCAACTTTACCAATTATATACGCATAACAAACTGAAAGCTAGTTTGGTGTGGTGATTGAAGTACCAAGCTAGAAATCAAGACCATGAATTCGAATCCTAGGCATAAAGCAATCTCAGTGATTGTGGGCCAGTCACTTTCTTTCAGCCTAGGAAGGATGCAATGGCAAGCCACTTCTGAAAACCTTACCAAGAAAGCTGCAGGGACTTGTCCAGGTAGATACCAGTAATCAAAAACAGACCCAAAGTCTTCATATAACAAACTGGCATGTAGAAGGAGAAATCATAAATAGTGAGAGCGCTCTAATTTTAAAATCCTGATGTTCTGAGTTTTAGTAAAGGTTTCAGATTCAGTGTGTTATTCTATTCTCATTTTAAGCTTCTTAACGGGATACTTGCCTTAAGTTTCTGGTTCTTTCTTACTATCTAAGATTTCCTTTTCAGTGTATTTCAGTCACTGAAAATCCTTGCTCTTGTCAATCTGAGGCGACTGCATGATGAGTTCAAAATGTGTGTGGATAGTCTACTCAGACCCTTTAGTTTGTTAATGAGACAGTTACCATTTCAAATAGCTGCAACCATAACTCTTGCATAAGGTTGCCTGTATTGCAGAACAGTTGTCACATCCAGTTACCACTATGTTTGAAACCAACAACTAATCAGAAATGGCAGCTATTCCATGACACATAAAAGAGAAGCCTATAAAGAGAATAATGGTGCTTTGTAATTTCCCAGTAACAAGCACTTAATGAAAGTTTAAATTCTTCATCTACATTTTAACCTTATAATCCTTCTAAGAATCCCCAAGGTAGAACAATCTGGACTTTTGAAGGGTGTGTGACTGAAGTAATGAAACCATCACCATTTATTAGCTATTGACGCAATTTAGAAATTAAGGATGTGTTTGCATTCGTGCACATGCCAGGTAGATGTCAGTCGCCATCTTAAATCATAGAGCAGGAGTTGGTAGCAGTGGTGTCTGTGTGGGGAGGTCCAAATTGGCAAGATGGAGGTCAGATGGAATGTCATCTTAATTGTGCATATTCAAAACAGCTAAGATTTTTTTTTGTTGCAGTGCTTTCTGCCGTACTTCTGATTTTGACATATACACCTCTAGATACCACAGAGATATAGTCCTATGTCCCATATGAATCTTGAATTCTCTTTTTGGGCATTCCAGATGCCCTGGAGATTTCCCTATAATTTTCCATAACTTAAAAATAATAATGAATAACAGAATAGGAAGGGTCCTTGGAGGTCTTCTAGTCCAACCCCCTGCTTGGGTAGGAAACCCTATACCATTTCAGACAAATGATTGCCCAATCTCTTCTTAAAAACCTCAATGCCATGCATTTGGATTTATTTTTTCCACCATCGTAAATACATTCTTTTTATGAAGCTTTTTAATGTTGGTGTGGCAGTCAGATTCCACTAGTACTGATGGAGGGATGAGAGAACCGCATTTCATGGTGGGCTGTAAATATCCAGGAACAGATTGATTCAGGTAGATAAAGCCAACTATAGTTCTCCAGTGGTTATTTAAGAATTCAGGGCCATTCCTATCCTACGATTTTTGAATTTGAAGATAACCCTCGGGAAGTTTGATTTCTGTAGAAAGCTGACTTTTCACAGATTTCTCTGCCTGTGCACGTATTTTTTAGAAAACTATCTCCTTGGTTGATGTCTTCGTCAGAAAAGGAGACACCTGCATCCGTGCCATAAAACCCAAGTTGAATCGACATAATACTTGAGTGTTTCCTCTTTGTGCACAGCTGGCTGGGACCCATGACACACAGGCTCTGCAATGTGCCAGAAATACTTGATATTCCACGCAAGAGGTGTTTGTGTAAGATAACAAAGGGACAAACTTGCATCCATGTCCAGCTCATCTGTTTATACATGTCACTTGCTTTGCTGGCTCTGATTAGCTCGTTCGTAAGAAAGCAGGAAGGTCAGCCACAAGGTTTTTATGATTCATCATTTCTGCTCCCTATTAAGGAGACAATGTTAGAATTTTTGGCAGCCTTCAAAGAGGATTTTTCTTTACCTTGGGGACAGTGTTTTTTTAAATAAGGATACACATTTCAGAACGTCAGTTTGCTAACTATCAGAAAAAAACGATGCCTTCCATACAGCCTTACAATATGCTTCTTAAAAAAAGCAGATTTTATCTCTAGCCTAGTTTTTTCCCCTTTCTCTCTCTCTCTCTTTCTCTCTCTCTCTTGAAATAATTTTCCTATCATTGTAATGGTTTATGTGATGCCCAAATACTAGTTGCTGTTTTTTTTTACTATACAAATGCCAAATGTACATTTTCATAAATTAAAAAGGTTACATTCTCTGTGAGTGACCTTGATTTTGTCTCTGTGTTGTTTTGTTGTGTTTAACTATATTCTTTCCTACCCATGCTTTAGTGGCATTATCCCTCACCCACCCAATTACCATTTCTATCAGCTTTTCTGAAAGATTATGCTTTTTGGGTGTTCTTCTGTAGATGTCTTTCCAGTGGCTTCACTTGATGAATGTGACAAGTTTTGTGCTTTCTCCCTCCCCTCATTGAACTGAAAAGTTTTTTTTTTTAATAAATACAGACCCAATAAGTGCCCAAAGGCAGTTTTTCAATGGCTGCTAAATCTTTCAAGGTTAGGACTTAACCTCCGTTCTCTCCTAATTCAGCAACAACCTTCAGTCTGAAGCCAATCAAGAATATCAGATGATACTTAAACAATGAAGGATTTCTGATATTCAGGTACAGCCTCTCTTCAATGGGATTGCAAATTCTTTGTGTGAAGAAAGTCGGTTTTGCTCTAAAGTACTGTCACAAAAAGTGAAATTACCATTTGCTTGGACTGGTGCCATTCATCATTGTCAGAATTCTAAGAATTGTAAAGAGGCTTGGCCTCTTCAAATTAATGCCTTGTTTTGCATCAGCTAAATTTTCCCAAATCCTCAAGGATGGGTCATACAAAAACTTATCTTGCCATTTTAATTTATCAATCCAGTAGGAGGGCAGAGAAAGGAGACTTCATTCCATCTTTGTCCTTGCTGGCTTTCTTTTTTTAATTTACAGTCTAATTCGAAAAGAAAAGGAAATAAGATATGAAAATAAGTTGGGAAAATAAGATAAATCTCTCTGTGAAACTACAAGATCGACTCAGTCCCATTGCCAAACCTCCATAATTCATTTGCAGGGCAGCTCCAGGGATTAGCCATGACGTATCTGAAAATTCATTTATTTTTATTTTATTTTGCTGTTTCTTATGCATAAGCGTAATGCTGTCCCCAAGGCTTTTCAGGTAGCCCTCAAATCTTGACAGTGTTTGCTGTCTCGGAGCCCTAAAACCAAAATTAATTTTCAAATAAACAGCATAAAAATGTATGGAGTTGTATAAATTTTCATACAGAATGGGTTTGTTCTCCTTGCTTACATATATGCATACATAAATGTTAGGTGGTTTTTTTTAAAAAAAACAAAACAAAACCGTAAAATGATTTTGAAATTAATAACTATGTGTATAAGATGAAAGTCCGGGAAGTTTTTTTTGTGTGTGTGAGTTATGATTCTTTTGCATTTTATAACATCTATGTGAAGGAATAACATATTTAATT